>RYYW01000415.1:0-11592 GCA_013621005.1 Aeschynomene evenia | reverse complement strand
TATATCTGTGTACATAGTAATCTTGCTTAAAGGATTCTGAAATAGTAGAACTCGACCTAAGGGGTTGAAGAACTGGATGTAGGCATTATGGCCGAACCAGTATAAAAATTGTGGTTTTGTTTTCTTACCTTCATCCTTTTATTGCTTATATGATTTGTTAATATCTGTCAATATTGAATTGAATTGAATTAACCATAATCAGTGTTAAGAAAGGAAAGGTAAATACAGAGTGAGTTTTTAAATTTAAAGATTCATGTGAAAATTAATCTTTTATAATAAATATTGATTGTATTTGATTCTATGAGTATTGATTAACCTGTTCACATTGAAAAAGATTGAAAGAAAGCTATTTTGTTTGTTTCTTGAAGGTTTTAGAAAATCTGTGTTGAACATTCAGACTGTTAGTTTCTGAAAGATTATATTCTGGAAAAACTATTCTGAAACATTGTTTGTTCAATTTATGATGAAGTGATATCTTATATTTTGTATTTGACATCATCAAAATATATAAGTTTCATTTTTGCATTCAGAAGCCTACAGCTTCAGAATTGTGTGGAATCAGAAAGTGAGTTCAGAAACAGAAACATATTCTGAAGGTGAATCTGAAGTAATTTCTGAAGCAAATTCAGAAAGGAATTTCTGAAGAGATTTCTGATAAGAAATTCTGAAATAAATTTGTTTTAGTGTTCAGAAAGTTTGTGATAACAATACATGTTTTGATGTTTTGTGATTAAGTGTTTGTGATTCTTTAATCCGATGCAAAATATTAGTATTTGAGATTATTAATTGCTAATACATATTCTGATATCACAAATTTCTTATCATAATTGTTTTGAAATTAATCTTTTCAACAAGTTCAAAAGACTTGATTGATTTCATAATTTCAGAAAGTATCTTTGCATCAATATTTGAAAATTGGAAGAAATTTGACACAACCAATTCACCTCCCCCCTCCCTTGAGTTTCGTTCTTGATAATTGAGAAATCATATTCTTCACCACCACCACTAACATTTAAGGCACTTGGACCTGATAGATTATAGCCTGTCTTTTTAAAACAGTGTTTGGGGATTAACTTTTCCATCTTGTGCAGTTAGTATTTACTAGTGGTTCTGTTCCTACATCTTTTGCAAAGATTTTAGTAGTGCTTATTCCTAAGGGAGACAATCCGGTTCATATGAAAGATTTACGCTCTATAAACCTCTGCAATGCTGCTTATAAGGTGGTGTCCAAGGTCTTGGTGGCTTGTATGAGATCCTTTCTAGAGAGCATAATTGGCCCTCTACAAGGTATGGTTTTATTCCAGGCAGAGGAACTATGGAAAATGTGGTGCTTGCTCAGGGGTTGTTTCATTACATGCACAAGTGTAAACTTAAGAAATGAGTGTTACCTTTTAAACTTGATTTGGAGAAAATGATAAAGTAAGTTGGAATTTTCTGGAGTTTACTCTTAAGGATTTTGGATTTTCGACAGAACAATTAGCTTCCTAACTTCACTCTTTCTAGAGTGCTTTGGCAAGGGGATCCTATGTCCCCATATCTCTTTGTTCTTTGCATGGAGAAGCGTGTTGTCGTGATTAATCATAAATTACAACAAAAAGAATGGCTGCCAATTCATGTTTCTAAAGGTGACCTCAAGATTTCTCATTTAATGTTTGATAATGATATTCTCTTTTGCAGAGGAAAGAGTGCTCATGTTAGATTAATCAAAGAGACCATGTTGGAGTTTTGTGAAGCCTCAGGATTGAAGGTGATATTGGCTAAGTCCTAGGCAATGTCATCCAGAATATATGTTTCTCGAAAAAGATAAGAGAACTTCTCATCTATTTCAGGGTTAAGATTTGTTAGGAAAATACTTGGGATTTCAGTTATTGCATGGAAGAGTGGTTAGAAGGCATTTCGAAGACATCCTTGAGAAATTTTCTAACAGGTTGATTTCTTGGAAACTAACTTATTGAATCGTGTAGGGAAAGTTTGTCTTGCAAAATCCAGTGTTTTCTTCCTTGCATGTTGTAGGCTTTGTGCATTCCACAATCTGTTTGTTCCAAAGCTAAGTAAATGGTTTGGTTATAAATTTTATAAGGAGTGGCAAGAACAACCCAATAGTCAGTTGGTTGAAGTTATGATCTTGCCAACGAGATTTGGTGGTCTTGGAATTATAGATGCAAGACAATGTAATATTGATTTGTGGGAAAACTTGTCTGAGATATTCTGAGAAATCCTTATAAGACTTGGGTGTTTGTGCTCAGACATAAATATCTAGGAAATGGACAATTTACTCGATGGTAGTAATGGTAACTACCTATGTGTGGTGTAGTATTTCTAAGGCGGCTCGTAAGCTCAAGGATGCCTTCCACCTAGCCACAAGGAATGGGGAAAAGTCTATTTGGTATGAGCATTGGTCTGGTTTGGGCAACATCTGTGAGTTGATTCCCTATGTGCACGTTACAGACATTGAGTTTCAATTAGTTGAAGACGTTTAGAATAAAAATCTTTGGGATTTTGGATGTCTTGCGACCACTGTTCTTGAACATATCCAACACTGGATTTAGTTTCAAGGTCCTTGCCAAGATGCTCTAGTTGGTTGGTACTGGGCTCCTTCCTCTTCAAGAACATATATACTCTACATTGAGTGCTCATCTCTAGCTTCTCTTTGGATATAACCAAGCCTCTCCAGATCCTTTATAGAAACAAATATGACGCCTAAAATTTACTTAGAAAGTCAAACTTTTTATATGGCTTTATTTCCCTAAATCATTGCTTGTCACCCAACTCCGCGCCTTAGGAATTTGAGTTCTTCTCCTCTGTGAAGTATTTGTTTTGCTGGTATTAAAGACATCTTACATTGCATGTGATATTGCCCAAGAGTGGTCCCTGCGTGGACCTCAATGGGTATACCAACGTTCTTTCTTGTGTTGGATTTCACAAGTTGGTTTAATCATGCGAGGAAGGAAATGACAGATTCTGAACTTTTCATTACTACTCTCTGGGAAATTTGGTTGTGGAGGAACAACTACACTATGGTGATTTCTTAATTTTTTCATGGTTAGTTCGTCACCGAGCATGGACTGCAACGTTAGACTAGAAAAGGTATTTAATGAACACAGTGGTGGTTTATGAAAACTCCGCAGCATCATGGATTCGACCTGACCTTAATTGGTGCAAAGTTTAGGTTGATGCAAGTGTTAATCATACAAGCAAGAGAGTGAGTGTGTTGGACTCATTCGTAACCACCAGGGAGTTAGGTTAGAGGGTTTTCTATGCCTTCAAATTTTGATAATGTTATCTTGATGGAAATGCAAGCTATTTTAATGGATCTGGATTTGGCTTGGGGTATGAAATTTAAATGTATTGTTGTGAGACGGACATCTTATAAGCATATAATCTCTTCACTGGTAATATTAATATGTTTGATGGAAGAATGAACCAGCTAGGGTGTGTTTGGATTGGCGTTGAACCCCCAAACGCCCGTCCATTTTTTCTTGAAAGTTTCACCTTCTTGTTTGGGTGTTATTTGCTCTCCAAACCCAATTTCAATTTTGGGTTCAAACTCCCGTTAAGTGGAAGCAAGAATTTGTCACGTTGGCGTTCAATTTTGGCCGTTGGGACTTCTCGGGATGATGTTGATGACCAGATGAAGGTTGATGTGTGAGGCATGTATTTATGTCAAAGGGACATGTGTAAGATGTATGAAGGGTGCATATGAGTGTTAAACATGCGGATTGAGTGAAATCTATTTGAGCTAGGTGCAATTAGGAAGGTGGGTTGGGTCTGGAACCAAAATGTTAAAAGGATTGGTTTTGAGGACATCGAAGTTGCACCTATGATGATGGATTTTGAGGATATTGATTGATCTAGACTATATTTTCTTGTGGTATTTTTCCTTCTTGTTTGGCTATTATGTTTTTGCTGGTTTTATGCTTGATTTTATTTTATTTATGGTTCTGCTGGATTTTACTCTATTTTGGTGGAATTTTGTTGTCGTACCTCGATACTAGTAGTATAATTTAATATTCATGTCCTTTTTAGTAATTATACATTTAAAAGTGGTTTTGATTTTAATCATCCAAACAACATTTAATTTATCAAAATCAATTTTAGGATAAAAGTATCCAAACATAAATCACGTTAATGTCAACTCACTTTTACCCAAAATCAATTCTACAAAATCAAGTTCATTCAAACCTTAGTTTGCAAACGCTAATCCAAACACACACCTAGTTGTTGCATCCATGGCCATACCTCTCAGCTAATTGGGAATTGAAGATAAACCATGTGCTACGCGGTGCAAACTCTGCAACAAATTGCTTAGCAAAGTGGCAACGAGGGATCATCTAGCTGTTGGGTTGTTTGGGAGATTCCATCTCCTAAACTTGTTCTTTTTCTTAGGAGGGACCAAGGCTAACAACTTGTCCTGTTCTCTTTTGTTCCTTGATTATGTTTTTTGATTTTGTTTTCGTATAGTCACCAATATATATATATACATATACACACACAGATATATATATATATATATATATCATATTTTTTTTAAAATAAAATAAATCTTATTCAATTTATAGAATTAGAGAAAAAAAACAATAAATCTTCTACAATTTGAAAAAAAAATCACATAATTGTAATGAGAGTAATTTATTATCATACATGATTCTTAATTTCAATTATGTCATACAATTGTTTTGATCCATATGCTAATTTTCAATTATATCATTTGTAAAAGTCGATAATTATGAAAATTATTTTAATAGAAAAATTGGTTAGATAATAATGTATACAAAACATTATTTTCAATTATTATAGTAGTTAAATATTTAACTATAATTGATTACAATTTATTTTATTTTAATTAATAGTTTTTTATAGACTATTTAATTAACCATAAAAATATTTCACATTCAAATGTCTTTTAGAAAATATAATAATTACAATAATAAATATAATTTAATTGTGATTTATTCTTATTTGATTATCAATAATTAATTCTATTTTTTTATCAAATCGTATTTATTAATTTTTCAATTAGATTTTTTAAGGAATAAAATAAAAAAATGTAATTTATTTAAATAATTTAAAATATATTTTATTTATATTATTTATTTAAAAATATATAAACATCATGATATATATTAATATTTAGTGCAATTTATATGTTATTTTTTATATAATTTAATGTATATATTTTTATTAAGTTATATAATTAGTTTATCAATATGTTATTTCAATTTATTTAAACATTTTAAATTTCATTTTTAGTAATTAAATTATAAATTTGCTTTATTTATTAACGATTCCGTGTATCATATAGATGATATTAGTTCATTTTAGCATTCACTAATAAGCATATAAACAAATCTTTATATTAACACTTATTTATAATTGTAATATCAATATAATACTTGGACTAATAAATATGTTGAAAATACTTGGTGCATAATGGAGTAGTGGCCCAATCAGCCAATAGCCCACCTAACAACTTTTTTTTTTGGTAATAATCAATTTTTTTTAGCTCGCTAGAGGCACAATAAAAAATCAGTCAAAAACAACCAACAAATAGGAATTTGGGCCACAATTACTCAACCCATTAAAAATATACTTATGATTAAAAATGTTATTTGGGTATAAAGTGTTAAATGGGCTTTGTTGGCTGTTTTGGCTGTTTTTTATTGTACCTCAATGCATTTGTGATTCTTTTTTGATGAGTGTGAAACACAAAATTTTGACCCAAAAAATTGGGTTGGTTGGATTGGCTGAAATAGCCATTATGCATATAGTAGGCCTCTAAATATATATACCTGGTGTTGGTATTGTTTGAAGCGCACTTGCTAGAGCCATTTGAGATACCATTGAGGGAGAAGAAGAAAACCCTTGAACATTAGAAGGACCACCTGAAATAACTTCAAAAAAAAAAAATTTCAACAAAAAATATTAAAATAAATCTTTACATTAAAATTTGCAAATATCAACAATATTATATATTGGCTAACAATAAATACATTTTTTCTATTATAGGGCATTTTTAACATTTAACAAATGTCAATAAAAATATTTAAGTGACAAATATGTTTATATATATATACTTTTTTTCACCACAATGAGTAATGACAGTTTAAAAAGGCAATATTTTAATGTGTATTATTTGTGTGAATTTTTTTATTATTTTTCTTATTTATGAAAATTTTATCTACCATTAAATAAATCGTGAGACCTTATTCTAATAAATGCACACTCTATCTAATAGTAAATACAATGTTATGAGCATCCAGGTCGAGAAATTGGAAGTAAAAAATTTAATCTCTTGTAGTGAGAATATATATATATATATATATATATATACCTGCATTACTAGTCACGAGGGGCATCCACACCAAGCCTTGATTCTGCACAATACAAGGGTACCAATTAATAGTAATCCATGCAGGCATGTTGGGATTATGAGGAACTATATATCCTCCAGGCAACATCATCATGTTTCCTCCACCGTTATTGTTGTTTCTTTCCAATGCATTCTGTTGAAGTTGCATTTGAGGGTGTAGCTGCACATGCGGTTGCGGTTGAGGTTGCAATTGCAGTTGCGATTGTGGTTGCGCAATTGCAGTTGCGATTGGTTGCAGTTGCGGTTGCAATTGCAGTTGCGATTGCGGTTGCAGATGCGATTGCAGTTGCGGTTGTGGTTGTCTTTGATCAGTAATAATGTTATTATTAGGAGGCACAACATTAGTGTTGTTATTCCTAGGCAATGGTAATGCAATAGCAGAAGGGAATAATTTCTGGGTCTCAATCTCCCACCTGTTGGAAAATCTTGAGGGGTTTTCTCACATGAGATTCCCAAGAGAAGTGATGGATCTTCCAACATTCTTTCCCAGTTTCCTTGCCCATGCTTTCTAACACCAACCCATAATGCATCAAGCTCATAATCACGCCAAGTAATAACCGGTGGTTCTTGTTCTGGTTCTGGTTCTGGAATTTGACTTTGTTTTGATTTTGATCTTGGTTTTTGGTTTGGTTTGGTTGCCAGCAACCAAGGCTCCTTGGTTCTTTTGTTGTTGTTGTGTCAGCTCCTCCTTCAACAATTGATGTTGGCCTTCTTGTTGGGTTTGAACCTGATGATGAAGCTGAGACATTCTGAAAACAATAATCATGACGAGTTTCGTATAGTTAGAAGTGTTGTATATCAATAACACAAATTCTTGTCATAATAAAAAAAAACTAGTCAAAACAGCCAATAAAGCTCATTTAATATTTATGGCCAAATAGCACTTTTAATCATGAATATATTTTTAATGGGGTTGATGATTGTGGTCCAAATTCCTATTTATTGGCTGTTTTGGCTGGTTTTGGCGGTTTTTTTTATGTGCCTCTAGCCATGCTCAATCAATAATAAGCATTGCTAGAGTCACAATAAAAAATCAGTCAAAACAGCCAATAATAGGAAATTGGGCCTAAATCACTAAGCCATTAAAAAAATACACATGGTTAATAATGCTATTTGGGTCAAAAGTGTTAAAATGGATTTTGTTAGTTGTTTTGGCTAGAAAAATGTTGTTCCCCAAGCATTTATGCTCAATAATACTCGGTTAATAATAGAAAAATAGTTAAATTAATTAATGAGTTAATTTGATAATTTTTTTCTCAAAAAACTCTTTTGAATAAGTTAGTTTTTTCTGAGTTGAATAATTGTAGTCCAAAATTTTATATTGACTAGTTTTAACTGATTTTTCCGTTGTACATCACTCCCTATCTATATACGTGAACTTTTCAATTAAGACGTGGGAAAATGCTACTTGTACATACACTAATACACATCCACTATTTTCCACCCATTTAAAAAGTTGGCAATTTTATGAATAAGTTGGCAACTTGCCAACATTTTTATAAAAGTTGCCAACTTGCCAACATTTTTATAAAGTTGCCAACTTTTGAATGGTGGATGACATTTCTATGTACAAAGCATTCCTCTAAGATGTGTCTGAATAATATTATATATATATATATATTGGTGAATGGTGTGATATATGTAGATAAATGTATGCATATATTAAATAAAAACAATGTTATTTGTATATATTTATTGAGGGTTATGATAAAAAAATTATTGAAAAGTGTTATCAATAAGTGTGATATGTGTACTGCTTATTTTTACAACACAACCTTTAGTCCACGTTTTTATATGGAAAATATTTGGTTATAATTAAAAATTAGCTAATATTTAACTAACATTCATTTCATACTCGGATAAACTTGATTAACTTCTAGGTGTACACTAAGTATTTTATTTTTATATTTATTGTTGAAAAAAATATTTTTTGTAAAAATACATATATTTGAGATTTTTAATTTTAGGGTGTGAGAGAAAAGAAGAAGATGATTTAAAGGACAAATTAGCAATTTGAGTTTTTTAATTTAAAAATGAATTGGGCACACTATTCAGAAGCTAGTTTTTCATTGGTTAGTTTTTTTTTCACATGTTCTTAGGGACAAAAAAAGTTTGTGAATGCAAGGAGATATTTGATTTTTATCTTATTTTTTGTATTTTATATTTTTAAAATTTTTATAATAAAATATTGAAAATAGAAAAAACATAATTTTATTATTTTTTCTGTTTTAAACCTAAAGGAATATGGTTGTAATTTGGCCATACATATATATATATATGGAAAATACGGTTAACAATAGAAATATAGTCAAAATAGTTAATGAGTTTATTTGGCAATATTTTGATAAAAAAACTTTGTTTAAGAAATTAGTTTTTATTGAGCTGAGTAATTGTGGCTCAAAATCTCAATATTAGCTAATTTTAACTGATTTTTTATTGTGTAAATAACAATGTCTATATATATATATACACACACATAGAGTAGAAGAAATTAGACTACCTTCAATTCAAATGTGATAAGGTGTTAGGAGGAATCTTGTGACCACTGATCAAATCCTTGCTTGCTGAATTTCCAGTTTCTCCACCTATATAGAATGAAAATTGTGAAAAGTTATTATTATTGCATTGAATTTTTTATGTTAATTTCATCATCTGAAAGAATATATATATTATGTCAATAATGCTGATCGTATAACATAAATACATCTAAGAAGTATCCAACGCGTATATACATGTTATGGGATGTGTGCTATACGTACGTGTGCTATACAAATAGCACACATTCCATATTATGAATAACACACGTTGAATGTATTTCTGTTGTACGATCAGCATAATTGTGAAAGAATATATATATTATATATGTTACAATTACTTACCTTTCCCAGTAATTTTTGGATAAATCATCATCACAACACCTTCAGCACCATCATCTTTCTCCACTATTTGGAGATCAGGGTTTTCTTCTTCTTATGTGTATCTACTACTGCTATTGAATTTGAAGCAAAAGTCATCACTTCGTTCTTTTTCTTCGAAGCCGCCGCCTTTTCTCTCTGCATTTTACGAACATGTGCACTGCAATTGGACAACAACAAAGTGTTTTATAAAAAAAATTTGTTAGAATTTGTATAATTTTTACATGAATAAGGAAAAAAAGACTTACAATAATAAAGTTATCAGTTATTTCCCCCAAAATTCTTATGTAAAGAGATGTCTAACAAAAAAATTCTTATATAGTTTAGAAATATATTTAGGGTAATGCTAAATACAATACGAAACCCGTCAAATCAGTCAATATATGAGATTTTTTGTCACAACTCATTACCATCTCAATGATTATTTGGGTAAAAATCAAAGTCAAAATAGGCTCTTTGACTATATGATGAATAATCCTGTAGGATAATTTATTCTAGAACTTTTTATTTAGACACAATCACAGCAAAAATTCATCGACATCATCGACATTTTTCTATACTTACAGTCTCTTTAGTTTTGCTTGGAATGCCTCTGCAGCTTTTCGTTGATCTGATTGCTGAGTTGTAGCTCCTTTCTGTTTGAAAAATAATTATTGTAATAAGTTAAAATGGAACACAACACAAAATTAAAATAAATGAATGAAAATATATACAAATATAGAGAAATGATTTAACTTTATCACTTGCCTCAGCATTTGGCTTATTATTATTAGACTTCTCCATCACTGACTTGCCCTTCAATCCTTCTGCTTCTTTTGACTTGCTGGATGCTTCACTGTTTTTCTCGTACAATATCAAATAAATTAGAATGATGTATTTTCATAATAAAAATTGAACATTATAGAGGTACAATAAAAAATTAGCCAAAACAGCAGCAGATAGGAACTTGGGCCACAATCACCCATCCATTAAAAATATACTCGTGAATAAAATGTATTTAGGCCATAAAATGTTAAATGGACTTTGTTGGCTGTTTGACTGAAAAAGTGTTGTTCCCAAATATTTGTGTAAAAAATCAGTCAATATAGAGATTTTGTATCACAATCACTCAAATTACTAAGAACTAACTTCTTAAAGATAGTTTTTTTTTTTACAAAATATTACCATATAGATCAATGGTTGATTTAACTATTTTTTCATTGTTCATAAAATATTTTCAAATAAATTAAATATTTCATTAATTAGTTCCTAGCTAGCTAGTTTCTTAAATAATGTAGTATTTTTATCCCAAGTTCAAGCCATAGATTTAGTTAGTTTGGATATATTCATTGTGAATGTTGAAACTTATAAATTAATTAAATAAACAAGTTATACATTACTGATGATAAATAAAGAATAAGTTGATTTCGTAAATCAAGGTTTTAATAAAAGAGTAGCTCATCAAATATAATAAGTAGAGGACATAGTTAATTAATTAAATAATAAATAATGAATGTTTAAAAGGATGAGTAGTAAATTCGGAAAAGATGACTAGGGCTAAAAGAAAACCAAAGTATTTAATTTCATATTGAGTTGTTGTGTTATGTCATCAATATATTTGGTATTTGATACAGTGAGCTAGCACATGCAATATGTTGACGTATCCAACTTGTATTCCAACGTGTGTTATCCATGTTACAGGATATGTGTATATGTATATACATATACGTATAGCACATATCTTGTAATATGGATAACACGTTGGATATAAGTTGAACGTATTTCTGTTGTACGTCAATCATTATGATAGCTCATGTGTTATCTATGGATGTGCTTGTAAATAAAATGTATAAGTTATATATAACATTATATTTCTCTTTGTAGAATTATTTGTATGAAAAAAATGAAAATATAGTAGTTACCTAAGGATGAGGAGTTTGTCATTGTTATTGATCTTTTTGTCAAGGTTTTGCTTTAAGAAGACTGCAGCTCCATCCTCTTGGTCTTCAATTCCATTCTTACCGGATACCACCTGAAGAAATTTAAGCAGAATAAAAACCATCATAAAATAGAATATATAGGAGCAATATAATTTAACAAGATCAATTGCTATTTATGCAAATTATAGGGAAGTAGTGGATAACTAGTGATGGATCGGTAGATTTTAACAAGATTGAAAAAAATCTAAGAATGAAATTTAAAAAGATTAGGTGTTGTTTGATTTTCATTTTTATTTTCTGTTTTTAGAATTTTGTGAAAGTTATATGAAAAACAGACAAAATATAATTTATTATAAACAAATTTGAGTATAAAATATTTTGAAATTGA
>RYYW01000414.1:0-20450 GCA_013621005.1 Aeschynomene evenia | reverse complement strand
AGCAATCCAAGAAGCAAAGGATCTAAATCAGCTGGGTTTAGATGTATTGTTTGGCTCACTCAAAACTCACGAGATTGAGCTTGAAGGACTACTTGGAGGACCATCTTCATCCTCAAGACCTCAGAAAGCTCTGGCTCTGAAAAGTCAGGTCAAAAAGACTTCAAAAGCCCTAAAGGCTGAAGAAATATCTGAATCTGAAAACGATCAAAACTCAGATTCCGATGAAGATGACATCTCTCTTCTAGTAAGGAAAATGAAGAAAGCTTGGAAGAGAAGACCAAGCAAAGACAAAGAGATCACACCTAGAAAAGGAAAGTCAAAGTCTTCTGATGCCCACATGTTTTGGCTGTGGAAAAAAGGGCCACTTCAGAACGGAGTGCCCTCAGAACAAGGGAAAGAAGAAGTTCATTCCCAAGAAGAAGAAGAAGGCAATGGCTGCTACATGGAGTGACTCAGAAGAGGAAGACTCTGAGTCAGAAAGTGAAGAGGAAGCTAATGTCTGCTTCATGGCCGGTACTGACTATATTCTGGAAACAGAATCTGAGTCAGAAGAGGTACCAAAACACTCCTCTTCTCTCATACTCATACAATGAGATCTCAGAACTCTATGAAGAGCTTCTGAGAGACTCAAACGAATTAGCTAACAATTTCAGCAAACTAAGAAAGTCTTTTAAATCCTTAGAAGCTGAAAATGCTAGACTAATTCAAGAAGTAGAGAACCTAAGGCTTGAAAGAGATGACTTTAAAAATAGATATCTTGAAAGTCACAACCTCTATCATGCTTTAGAAACAATGTCTTCTGTAACTGTTGAAAAAGCGAACTGGCTTTGATAGAATTACAAAAGACAAATGAGCTTCTCACTTCTGACCTGGTTAAGATGGTCAAAGGTGAAAAAATGATGACACTGCTTGGTGGTCAAAGACCTTACAAGGATAAGAGTGGACTCGGTTATGAAGAAATCTTCGAACCAAATGATATTGATCCATCCTTAACTAAGTCACCTCGCACGTGCATAGCATGTTTTAAGAGTGGCCATGGTTTCTGAAAAATGTCCTATGTTGGAAAAAGGAAAATCTCTAAGCCTCAGAAGGCTCAAAAGAAAACTCAGAAGGCTAAACTTTCTAAGAAGAGTAACCCTCTCAGAAGGGAAAACTTCTCAGAAAGCAGTGCTTCTGAAAAGGGCAAACAAAAAGTCTCTGACTCTCAAAACCATGACCCCTCTAAGAAAAGAAGGCAAAGTCCAAAAAGCTANATCTCTAAGCCTCAGAAGGCTAAGAAGAAAACTCAAAAAGCAAAATCTTCTAAGAAGACTGACCCCTCTCAAAGGGTAAAACTTCTCAGAAAGCAAGTGCTTCTGAAAAGGGCAAACTAAAGGTCTCTGAATCTCAAAACCATGACCCCTCTAAGAAAAGAAGGCAAAAGTCCAAGAAAGCTAACAAGCAAGGACCCAACAAAGAATGGGTACCTAAATCTGTTAACTTTGTGACTGCAGGTACATCATCAAGCGCTGCTCCACCACCACGATGAGCAGTGGTACCTTGATAGTGGCTGCTCGAGGCACATGACTGGAAGCAAGCACTGGTTCAGAAGCCTCAAGCCCAAAAAGGGCGGAACAGTGCGATTCGGTGATGGAGCTAAAGGAAGAGTCACTGCAATCGGAGATGTTGGTAAGGATTCCTCTCACCAAATCTCAGATGTACTTTTGGTCGATGGCTTAACTCACAATCTATTAAGCATTAGTCAATTTTGTGACAAAGGCTTAAAGGTTGAGTTTTATGCCAAGTATTGTCATGTGATTAATCTCACAAATGACAAGATCGTTCTGGAAGGAAAACGTGTTGGTAACATTTATGTTATCCATCTGGATGATCTAAAGGATCAAAATGTGGAATGCCTTGTCTCTGTCCAAGAAGACAAATGGCTATGGCATAAGAAACTTGGTCATGCCCATATGAGACTTCTTTCTGAACTCTCTCAGAAAGGACTGTAAAGGGCCTTCCCAGAATTAAGTATCAGAAGGATGCAACCTGCGACTTCTGTGAAAAAGGGAAACAGACCAAGGCTTCCTTTCCCAGTAAAAGTGGTATTTCTACTCAGAAACCACTGGAACTGCTCCACATGGATCTCTTCGGACCAACCAGAACAGCTTCCCTTTCTGGAAAACGCTATGGTCTTGTCATAGTGGATGATTACTCCAGATTCACTTGGGTTTTCTTTCTAGCTTCTAAGAAGAAACTTTTGAGAAGTTCAAAGCATTTGCGAAAAGAGTTTCAACTGAAAAGATTCGCACATTCATGCCATTAGATCAGATCATGGTGGTGAATTTGAGAATCATGCTTTGAAAAGCTTTGTGAAAATATGGGCATAGCTCACGAATTCTCATCTCCCAGAACTCCTCAACAAAATGGAGTAGCTGAGAGAAAGAATCGAAGCCTTCAAGAGATGGCAAGAACAATGCTCTTAGAAAGTGGACTTTCAAAAGGTTTCTGGGCTGAAGCAGTAAATACTTCATGCTACATTCAGAATCGAGTCTTTCTAAGACCAATTCTGAAAAAGACACCTTACGAGCTATGGAAGAATAAAATACCAAACATTTCTTATTTCCATGTATTTGGTTCTTCTTGTTTTATTCTCAACACAAAGGACAAACTCTCCAAGTTTGATCCTAAGTCCGATGATGATACTTCCTAGGATACTCCTCAGCCTCTAAAGCTTACAGAGTATATAACAAAAGGAGTAAATGTGTTGAAGAGACAATCCATTAAGTTCAAAGAACTTAGTAAGGACCTGTCTCAGAAAGATGCTAACTTAGAAGATGAAATTGAGAAACTCAACATCTCTTCTGAGAAAGCCAAAAGGAAAATTCTTATAGATGATGAGACTGACTTCCAACCCATGGAACAATCATCTTCATCTAAAGAAAATCTAGTAACATCATCAAAGCTCCAGAACCTAGAGAATCTACTTCTCCAAATACAATGGAACCTAGATTCTCAGAAGGACAAGCTTCTGATGACTCAGAAAGAGAACCTTCTGTGTCTCGTTCTCAGAACCCTACTCCTAAAGGGATCAGAGGTTCAAGAGACTTGAAGAACATCTCTCAGAATGAAGTCTTGGGCAATCCAGAAAGTGGCGTAAGAACCAGAAGGAACTATACAAATCTTGCTATGGTCTCTGAACTTGAACCAGATTCCATAGAAGAGGCGTTAGATGATCCTAGCTGGGTAAATGCCATGCAGGATGAACTTGACCAATTCGAGAGAAATCAAGTTTGGAAACTGACTCAGAAACCCAAAGGCAAGAGTGTCATTGGGACTAAATGGGTGTTTCGAAACAAACTTGATGAAAACGGTCAAGTCGTGAGAAACAAGGCCAGATTGGTTGCTCAAGGGTACAACCAACAAGAAGGGATAGACTATGATGAAACTTTTGCTCCAGTCGCAAGATTGGAAGCTATCAGAATGTTGCTAGCTTTTGCTGCACATAAAGGTTTCAAACTCTATCAGATGGACGTTAAGTCTGCCTTCTTGAAATGATACCTTTCTGAGGAAGTTTATGTAAAACAACCTCCTGGTTTTGTGAATGATGCATTCCCGAATCATGTATTCAAGCTTACAAAGGCTCTCTATGGTCTGAAACAAGCTCCAAGAGCTTGGTACGATAGATTGAGCTCCTTCTTACTCAAAAACGGATTCTCAAGAGGGAAAGTGGACACAACTCTTTTTACACTCTCAGAAGACTCTGGCTTCTTGATTGTCCAGATTTATGTTGATGACATAATATTTGGCGCAACCAATGAATGCGTCTGCAAAGAATTCTCCAAGCTTATGCAAGGTGAATTCGAGATGAGCATGATGGGAGAGTTAAAATTCTTCCTAGGATTGCAAATCAAGCAAGAGTCAGAAGGGACAGTTATTCATCAAGAGAAGTATACCAAGGAACTTCTGAGAAGTTTCTGATGGATAAGGCCAAACCCATGAGCACTCCCATGCATCCCTCTCAAGTAATTGACTTGGATGAAGATGGTGAGAAAGTCTCAGAAAGCAACTATCGAGGGATGATTGGCTCACTTCTCTACTTAACTGCCTCCAGACCAGATATCCAACTCAGTGTTGGGATCTGTGCTAGATTCCAATCTAAGCCTAAGCAATCACACTTAACTGCAGTTAAACGAATTTTACGATATCTAAGTGGAACTACTAATCTTGGTCTTTGGTACGAGAAAGGTTGTTCTTCTGATGTTGTAGGTTACTGTGATGCCGACTACGCTGGAGATAGGATAGATCGCAAAAGCACAAGTGGCTGCTGCTGCTTCTTTGGAAAATGCTTGATCACCTGGTCTTGCAAGAAGCAAAATACGATCGCCCTATCAACTGCTGAAGCTGAATATGTATCTGCTGCGAACTGCTGTTCTCAGATGCTCTGGATTAGAATCAGCTACTTGATTATCAAATAAGGTACAACAAAATCCCTATCCTCTGTGATAATACAAGTGCTATCAACTTAGCTAAGAATCCTATTCAGCATTCTCGATCCAAGCACATTGATATAAACATCATTTTATTCGGGATCATGTGCAAAAAGGCGACATTGAACTCAAATTTGTAAATACTGAGGACCAAATCTCAGATATTTACAAAGCCTTTACCCGAGGATCGTTTCAATGTTCTGAAAGGATTTCTCAACCTAAGACGTTTCTAAGTGCTTTGAAATTTAAAAACTTTCTCTCAGAAACCCCCCTTAGTCCTAGTTTAGACTCTGAGACGAACAATAGAACTAAGCTTCTGAGCTTGAAGTAGGAAAACACAGAAAAACTCTATCTGAGAAAATTTTTCTCAGAAGACTCATCTCTCAGAAAGGAGATCTTCTGAAACATCTCTCAGAAGGAGGGTTTCTCAGAAGGACCACCTCTCTCAGAAAGGTACCTTCCGAGAAACAAGTTACCAACGGTAACTTTTGGATAAGTGGCAGGAAACGGCTAGTTACAAGCCATGTCTATAAATACTCATAGCATTGTTTCATTTGAGCACTTTACGCTCAAAAACTTACCAAAACTCTGCCAAAACCTCTCCTCGCTTTCTAATCTTCATCTGCTCTTTCTCTCTCTCTCTCTTGTTCTTCTCTATCTCTTCTCAAAACTCAAACCCTTCTTCCAAATGGCCATCTCTGGAGAAATCAAGGGCTTAATGAGAAACAATCTCAATGAGATATCTGAAGATATTCTCTATGACAATGAGGAAATGCAGTCCCTATTCCACAAGACTTATCTCCCACGGAATCTAGCCATGGGAAGGTATTGCCTCTCAATGTCTACAATCAGGTGGACGAAATTCAATTCACCTTCCTCAAGCAACCTGGATGGCCAGCCATGATGAATTCCGAGGACGTGTGCTACCCAAATGTGGTAAGAGCTTTCTATTCGCAAATAGAAAGGTTCACCAACAAAGGGGTCAAGAGCAAGATTGGTGACCAACAGATCCGCTTCTCCTCCTCTGACATCAACAAAGTCTTCAAGACCTTGAATGGTGGTGCTGTCATCGCCGACGACCCAGAATGGGTCAAGGAGGTAGATGACTCAGAAGAAGAAGTCGTGACACTTCTGACTGGTAGCAACAGCCTACCACTCAAGGGAGTAAAGGTGCCTCATCTCACGCAAGAGGCTAGAATCATCTTCTCCGTTGTGCAACACACCCTTCTCCCTCGGATTGGAGACATGGGGAACGTTACCACCATGGATGCCTGCCTGCTGTACCACCTACTGAAGAAGGAAAGAGTAGATTTTGGGAGGATGGTGCTCAACTACATGATGCACCAGGCTCATCCGAAGAGGGCTCTCACAAGTCTACCCTACGGAAGCCTTCTGACCAGAATTCTCGACCATTTCTCCTTCCCACTTGAAGACTATGAATACGTCTTCAACCACAGTAAGTTCTCCATGGTCACCTTCAACAACATAAAGAAGAAGAAGGTACTAGAGACGGGGGCACCTAAGAAGAAGGAGGAAGCAAAGCCTTCTAAGGGAGCTGCTGGTCTCAACCAGTCCTCTAAGGCTGAGAAAGGAAAGGAAAAAGTTTCCGATCCTTCAGAAAAGAAGCAGAAGAAGCAAAAGGTGACTCATCCTTCTCCAACAAGGGTGACAAGGAGCATGGCTTCTGAGGGAGCTCAGAAGACTCCTCAGAAGGAACCTACGGTTGTTGAGGCTGCTGAAGACTCAGAAGAAACAACATCTGAGCAACCCATGACCAGAAAAAGGAAAGCACCTCCAACTCTCCAAATCCCAGACGTGCCACCAGAAGGGAAAAAGAAACGTGGTCGTTTGGTAAAAGCTTACTCTAAAACTCCACCTCTCTTTCTTAAATCTTCTTCTACTTCAATTCCTGTTTCTGATTCTGTTACTGGTTTTAAACCCACCAAATTTAAAACTAAACTCCTGCATTCCTTGAAATATCAGGGAAAGCCTCACAAAGGAGTGGGGATAAAAACCACTCAGAAACAGAGCCCGCCGAAGCCGACGGGTAAAGAAATTGTAGCTGTTACTGCTACTGCCGCCACCACCGCTGCTGCTACTACTGCTGCTGTTGAAGAAGAAGCAGAAGCTTCTCATCACTCCTCCCCATCTGGAAATGTCTCCCCCACCAGAGAAGACATTCAGGGACATGGAGGAAATGTTGCTGATTCCTCTTCCGAGGAAGAAGATGCGGCAAGCTTTCGCATTGAGCATCACACTCCAGATGCTGGAAGCTCCAAGAAAGAGCCCCAGAAGAAGCCATCTGAGGTTTCTATGGTGGAACTTTCTGAGGCAACCACAACTGAAGTTGCCACTGTGAATGCTGAGTCATTGGCTCAGACGATGCGTGACGTCCAGAAGGCACTAGATCAACCTTCTGAGACTCCAGAAGCTGCTCAGATGCAACAACAACGACAACTACAACATGAGGAAGCCTTAATTGAACCAACTTCTGAGGTTGGTCTCCTCTCTACTGAGATCTCTTTGGAACATGAGGAAACTCATGTCTCAACACATGACGTAGTGCCAGGGACCACCAGCACTGGGCTCAGCTCAGAGGTGGGCGCTGACGCTACCTGGCTGCCGGAGTTGCAACAGTTGAGGCATTGTTGCCCACAGTTCCTTAGAAGGAACTCAATCTGAGAAGGACTCTCAGAAGGAACCAGAGGTTCCTCCTCAAGATATAACAGAGGTTCCTCCTACATCCTTTGATCAACAAGGTCCCACTTTCTCGATAACGGACTCAATGATGGTTCCGGCTTTCAGCTGGGAAGGATGGTAGTCACCCCACCCTCTGTGCAATTTCGTCCTTTCTTTGGTCGAACTGAGAAGTTGAAGTGCATTGAAGCCATGCATAGCCAGATATCAACCTTCAACCTCTCCGACGATGCTCAGACTTCTGGTGATATGGAGCAACCATCAGCTAGGCAACCCTCTGATCTAGATCTTGCTCTAGTTTCTGAGGACACTCAAAGGCAGCCTTCAATTGAACTTGCTGCTATTGAAGGTAAAGTTGTCCAAGAAGAAGAACCTCCTCAATATCAAACAAGGGATATAATCGATGAAGTACTTGAGGCTGAAGTCTCTCGTCCTCCTTCATCTCAACCCTCATCTTCTCAACAGCCTTCCACTGCCTCTGAACTCCCTCCAGAATGCGCTCATAATGCGACTCAGAGCGAGATTCTCATGGAGATATGCCAGCTGCTACGCTACATTGCCAAAAAGCAGTAGTTCTAAGTCAATGATGGTGTTTATGTCTTAGCCACCCTTTTTGATGTAACAAAGGGGGAGTAGATGAAATGATAAAATTTTTGTACATTGGCTATCATAAACACTAGGCTAGAACTTAGGGGGAGCAACAACTTAGGGGGAGCCAAATATTTTGTATCTTTACAAAACCATAAATGAAAAATCATTTTTTTGGCATCTCTTGATTTACTTAGCTTGGTATTTCTGAATCTCATACATACATTTATCATGAAATACATGCTATGTAATTGATAATCTCAAACAGTAATCATACATTGCATACTTGAACTGTTGATTATCTCAGCCTTCTAAGAAAATAACGAAGCCTTCTCTCAGAAAGCTAAATTAGTTTCTAAGAAAGCAAAAGTGAATTCTGAATAAGTTATGAACTTACTCAGAAACACTTCTGAACTTAAGCAAAATTATTATCTTAAGACTTAAGTTGTTATCATCAAAAAGGGGGAGATTGTAAGCTCCAGAACCCTTCTGAGAGAATTAAGCATAATTCTCTTAGAGTTATGAAAGTTTTAATGATAACAAGGTAAGCCATAAGTATAAAATTTTACTTAAGGTTTTGCTAATATGTGCGCTAAGTGTCTCAGAAAGCTTTAAATTATTGCAATGCCATGAGCAAAGATCAAGACAAAACATCAAGTAGCCTTGAAATCAATTGATAAAATCATAGCGCCAAAGATATCAGAAAGGATGTCTCAGAAGCGCTGAAGGTGAAAACATGTTTCTGAGGAAAGAACACTGTCGCCTCAGAAAGGTCTCAGAAGACCTTGCGACTAGTAGTTCTCAGAAGGGTCTTCCCTCAGAAGGTTCGCCTCAGAAGTCCGTACAACTCTTAGAAGGTTGGACACAGAAGCAACCAAGTGTCTGGACTCAAGGAAGTGCAAACAGTCTCAGAAAGCTCGCTACAACTAGCCAAGGAAGTGGGAACACGCGCACTGTGCAGTTCTGAAAAGTTCCTCATTTTGCGCTGACTGTAGCAGGGAGCCGTTCTGAAAAGGACACAGCCACATAAGCAAAGTGAAAGCTTCTAATTTCGCGGCTCTTTGATGCCTATATATATGAGTTCAATTCCAGAGCAATGTGACGAAACTCTTGCGCTAAAAATCTTGATTAAACGTGCCAAAACTCTGTTGAATTGAAAATCATTTTGCGAAAACTTAGAACTTTCTCAGAAAGACAATTTTTACGAAATTGTTTCTCTATCTTTGCAAAATCTTCTAGTTCTGAATTGGTGTAAATTCTTACATTTGTAAGTTAATTCTAGAAGTCTACTAAGTGTAAAACTAGGTTTGTAACTTAGTCTTGGTAGTTATTTTCGATCAAATCAAACCTTCGAAAAACGCTAAGTCCTTCTTTGTGTGAAGGCAAGTTTAAGTCCTCTGGTGTTTGAGGCAAGGAAGTCCTTAAGTGTTTAAGGCAAGGAAGTCCTCTGTTGTGAGGCAAGGAAGTCCTTAAGTGTTTAAGGCAAGGAAGTCCTCTCGTGTGAGGCAAGGAAATCCACTTCGGGTTGTGAAGTGGTGGAAGTCCTTTACTTGGTAAAGGCAGTGTTGTCTGAGAAGGCACATTAAGAAGAATATCTAAGAACTCTCAACTGAATGTTGAGGACTGGAGTAGGTTGGTTATAACCGAACCAGTATAAAATCCCTTGTGTTAAGCTTTTCTACCTAACTCCTTACGTGTCCAAATCTTTGAGAAAAACTCTATCACAACTTTAATTAAGAGGTCTCGTGAAAACTTCATTGATTAAAAACAGAAAGCGTTTAAGAAACTCTAACTTAAAGTCATTATCTTAAAACTGCTCAGAAAGGAACTTTCTCATAAAGACTAAGTTCTCAAAAACTTAATCTTCTCAGAAAGCATTTTCCGCTGCAAACTCTTAATCATACCTTCTGAGTAAAAACAGCTTTCTAAGTAAAAGTTTTAACATGCAATTTTTAAAACTTGCACGATTCAACCCCCCCTTCTCGTGCACACATACACTTTCAAGGAAGGTTTAGATAACCAAAGGATGATGTAATGAGCCTATTTTGGTCCTAATTGAGTATACTGAGCTCCATTTTGTCTTACTTTTGTGAATGGCTACATTTTAGTCACTAGGAAGGTTTAGATAGCCAAAGGATGATGTAATGAGCCTATTTTGGTCCTAATTAGGTGTATTGGGCTCCATTTGATGTTACTTATGTCAATGGTTCCATTTTAGTCACTAGGATGTTGTAGATAACAAAATGATGATGTAATGAGCCTATATTGATCCTAATTGAGTGTATTGAGATTCATTAGGTCTTACTTTGATCAATTCTTCCATGTTAGTCACTAGGAAGGTTTAGATAACCAAAGGATGATGTAATGAGCTTTTTTTGGTACTAATTGAGTGTATTGAACATCATTTGGTCTTACTTTGGTCAATGGCTCCATTTTGGTCACTAGGATGTTGTAGATAACCAAAGGATGATGTAATGAGCCTATACTCGTCCTAATTGAGAGTGTTGAGCTTCATTAGGTCTTACTTTGATCAATTCGTCCGTTTTTGTCACTAGGAAGGTTTAGATAACCAAAGGATGATGTAATGAGCCAATTTTGGTCCTAATTGAGTGTATTGAGCTCCATTTGGTCTTACTTTGGTCAATGGCTCCATTTTAGTCACTAGGAAGGTTTAGATAACCAAAGGATGATGTAATGAGCCTATTTTGGTCCTAATTGAGTGTATTGAGCTCCATTTAGTCTTACTTTGGTCAATGGCTCCATATTAGTCACTAGGAAGGTTTAGATAACTAAAGGATGATGTAATGAGCTTTTTTTGGTCCTAATTGAGTGTATTGAACATCATTTGGTCCTACTATGGTCAATGGCTCCATTTTGGTCACTAGGATGTTGTAGATAACCAAAGGATGATGTAATGAGCCTATATTGGTCCTAATTGAGAGTATTGAGCTTCATTAGGTCTTACTTTGATCAATTCGTCCGTTTTTGTCACTAGGACGGTTTAGATAACCAAAGGATGATGTAATGAGCCAATTTTGGTCCTAATTGAGTGTATTGAGCTCCATTTGGTCTTACTTTGGTCAATGGCTCCATTTTAGTCACTAGGAAAGTTTAGACAAGCAAAGGATGATGTAATGAGCCTATTTTGGTCCTAATTGAGTGTATTGAGCTCCATTTGGTCTTACTTTGGTCAATAGCTCCATTTTAGTCACTATGAAGGTTTAGATAGCCAAAGCATGATGTAATGAGCTTTTTTTGGTCCTAATTGAGTGTATTGAACATCATTTGTTCTTACTTTGGTCAATGACTCCATTTTGGTCACTAGGATAATGTAGATAACCAAAGGATGATGTAATGAGCCTATTTTTGTCCTAATTGAGTGTATTGAGCCCCATTTGATCTTACTTTGGTCAATGGCTCCATTTTAGTCACTAGGAAGGTTTAGATAACCAAAGGATGATGTAATGAGCCATATTTGGTCCTAATTGAGTGTATTGAGCTCCATTTGGTCTTACTTTGGTCAATGGCTCCATTTTAGTCACTAGGAAAGTTTAGATAGCCAAAGGATGATGTAATGAGCTTATTTTGGTCCTAATTGAGTGTAATGAACATCATTTGGTCTTACTTTTTTCAATGGCTCTATTTTGGTCACTAGGATGTTGTAGATAACCAAAGGATGATGTAATGAGCCTATTTTGGTCGTAATTGACTGTATTGAGCTCCATTTGGTCTTACTTTTGTCAATGGCTCCATTTTAGTCACTAGGAAGGTTTAGATAACCAAAGGATGATGTAATGAGCCTATTTTGGTCGTAATTGAGTATATTGAGCCCCATTTGGTCTTACATTGGTCAATGGCTCCATTTTAGTCACTAGGAAGGTTTAGATAGCCAAAGGATGATGTAATGAGCCTATTTTGGTCCTAATTGAGTGTATTGAGCTCTATTTGGTCTTACTTTGGTCAATGACTCCATTTTAGTCACTAGGAAGGTTTAGATAACCAAAGGATGATGTAATGAGCCTATTTTGGTCCTAATTGAGTATACTGAGCTCCATTTTGTCTTACTTTTGTAAATGGCTACATTTTAGTCACTAGGATGGTTTAGATAGCCAAAGGATGATGTAATGAGCCTATTTTGGTCCTAATTAGGTGTATTGGGCTCCATTTGATGTTACTTTGGTCAATGGTTCCATTTTAGTCACTAGGATGTTGTAGATAACCAAAGGATGATGTAATGAGCCTATTTTGGTCCTAATTGAGTGTATTGAGCTCTATTTGGTCTTACTTTGGTCAATGACTCCATTTTAGTCACTAGGAAGGTTTAGATAACCAAAGGATGATGTAATGAGCCTATTTTGGTCCTAATTGAGTATACTGAGCTCCATTTTGTCTTACTTTTGTAAATGGCTACATTTTAGTCACTAGGATGGTTTAGATAGCCAAAGGATGATGTAATGAGCCTATTTTGGTCCTAATTAGGTGTATTGGGCTCCATTTGATGTTACTTTGGTCAATGGTTCCATTTTAGTCACTAGGATGTTGTAGATAACCAAAGGATGATGTAATGAGCCTATATTGATCCTAATTGAGTGTATTGAGATTCATTAGGTCTTACTTTGATCAATTATTCCATGTTAGTCACTAGGAAGGTTTAGATAACCAAAGGATGATGTAATGAGCTTTTTTTGGTCCTAATTGAGTGTATTGAACATCATTTGGTCTTACTTTGGTCAATGGCTCCATTTTGGTCACTAGGATGTTGTAGATAACCAAAGGATGATGTAATGAGCCTATACTGGTCCTAATTGAGAGTATTGAGCTTCATTAGGTCGTACTTTCATCAATTCGTCCGTTTTTGTCACTAGGAAGGTTTAGATAACCAAAGGATGATGTAATGAGCCAATTTTGGTCCTAATTGAGTGTATTGAGCTCCATTTGGTCATACTTTGGTCAATGGCTCCATTTTAGTCACTAGGAAGGTTTAGATAACCAAAGGATGATGTAATGAGCCTATTTTGGTCCTAATTGAGTGTATTGAGCTCCATTTGGTCTTACATTGGTCAATGGCTCCATTTTAGTCACTAGGAAGGTTTAAATAGCCAAAGCATGATGTAATGAGATTTTTTTGTCCTAATTGAGTGTATTGAACATCATTTGGTCTTACTTTGGTCAATGGCTGCATTTTAGTCACTAGGAAGGTTTAGATAGCCAAAGCATGATGTAATGGGATTTTTTTGGTCCTAATTGAGTGTATTGAACATCATTTGGTCTTACTTTGGTCAATGGCTCCATTTTTGTCACTAGGATAATGTAGATAACCAAAGGATGATGTAATGAGCCTATTTTTGTCCTAATTGAGTGTATTGAGCCCCATTTGGTCTTACTTTGGTCAATGGCTCCTTTTTAGTCACTAGGAAGGTTTAGATAGCCAAAGGATGATGTAATGAGCCTATTTTGGTCCTATTTAAGTGTATTGGGCTCCATTTGATCTTACTTTGGTCAATGGCTCCATTTTAGTCACTAGGATGTTGTAGATAACAAAGGATGATGTAATGAGCCTATATTGATCGTAATTATGTGTATTGAGCTTCATTAGGTCTTACTTTGATCAATTCTTCCATGTTAGTCCCTAGGAAGGTTTAGATAACCAAAGGATGATGTAATGAGCCTATTTTGGTCCTAATTGAGTGTATTGAGCTCCATTTGGTCTTACTTTGGTCAATGGCTCCATTTTAGTCACTAGGAAGGTTTAGATAGCCAAAGGATGATGTAATGAGCTTATTTTGGACCTAATTGAGTGTATTGAACATCATTTGGTCTTACTTTTGTCAATGGCTCTATTTTGTCACTAGGATGTTGTAGATAACAAATGGATGATGCAATGAGCCTATTTTGGTCCTAATTGAGTGTATTGAGCTCCATTTGGTCTTACTTTGGTCAATGGCTCCATTTTAGTCACTAGGAAGGTTTAGTTAGCCAAAGGATGATGTAATGAGCTTATTTTGGACCTAATTGAGTGTATTGAACATCATTTGGTCTTACTTTTGTCAATGGCTCTATTTTAGTCACTAGGATGTTGTAGATAACAAATGGATGATGCAATGAGCCTATTTTGGTCCTAATTGAGTGTATTGAGCTCCATTTGGTCTTACTTTGGTCAATGGCTCCATTTTAGTCACTAGGAAGGTTTAGATAGCCAAAGCATGATGTAATGAGATTTTTTTGGTCCTGATTGAGTGTATTGAACATCATTTGGTCTTACTTTGGTCAATGGCTCTATTTTGGTCACTAGGATGTTGTAGATAACCAAAGGATGATGTAATGAGCCTATTTTGGTCCTAATTGAGTATATTGAGCTGCATTTTGTCTTATTTTGGTGAATGGCTACATTTGAGTCACTAGGAAGGTTTAGATAGCCAAAGGATGATGTAATGAGCCTATTTTGGTCCTAATTAAGTGTATTGGGCTCCATTTGATCTTACTTTGGTCAATGGCTCTATTTTGGTCACTAGGATGTTGTAGATAACCAAAGGATGATGTAATGAGCCTATTTTGGTCCTAATTGAGTATATTGAGCTCCATTTTGTCTTACTTTGGTGAATGGCTACATTTGAGTCACTAGGAAGGTTTAGATAGGCAAAGGATGATGTAATGAGCCTATTTTGGTCCTAATTAAGTGTATTGGGCTCCATTTGATCTTACTTTGGTCAATGGCTCCATTTTAGTCACTAGGATGTTGTAGATAACCAAAGGATGATGTAATGAGCCTATATTGATCCTAATTTTGTGTATTGAGCTTCATTAGGTCTTACTTTGATCAATTCTTCCACGTTAGTCACTAGGAAGGTTTAGATAACCAAAGGATGATGTAATGAGCTTTTTTTGGTCCTAATTGAGTGTATTGAACATCATTTGGTCTTACTTTGGTCAATGGATCCATTTTGGCCACTAGGATGTTGTAGATAACCAAAGGATGATGTAATGAGCCTATATTGGTCCTAATTGAGAGTATTGAGCTTCATTAGGTCTTACTTTGATCAATTCGTCCGTTTTTGTCACTAGGAAGGTTTAGATAACCAAAGGATGATGTAATGAGCCAATTTTGGTCCTAATTGAGTGTATTGAGCTCCATTTGGTCTTACTTTGGTCAATGGCTCCATTTTAGTCACTAGGAAGGTTTAGATAGCCAAAGGATGATGTAATGAGCCTATTTTGGGCCTAATTGAGTGTATTGAGCTCTATTTGGTCTTACTTTGGTGAATGGCTCCCTTTTAGTCACTAGGAAGGTTTAGATAACCAAAGGATGATGTAATGAGCCTATTTTGGTCCTAATTGAGTATACTGAGCTCCATTTTGTCTTACTTTTGTGAAAGGCTACATTTTAGTCACTAGGAAGGTTTAGATAGCCAAAGGATGATGTAATGAGCCTATTTTGGTCCTAATTAGGTGTATTGGGCTCCATTTGATGTTACTTATGTCAATGGTTCATTTTTTAGTCACTAGGATGTTGTAGATAACCAAAGGATGATGTAATGAGCCTATTTTGGTCCTAATTGTGTATATTGAGCTCCATTTTGTCTTACTTTGGTGAATGGCTACATTTGAGTCACTAGGAAGGTTTAGATAGGCAAAGGATGATGTAATGAGCCTATTTTGGTCCTAATTAAGTGTATTGGGCTCCATTTGGTCTTACTTTGGTCAATGGCTCCATTTTAGTCACTAGGATGTTGTAGATAACCAAAGGATGATGTAATGAGCCTATATTGATCCTAATTATGTGTATTGAGCTTCATTAGGTCTTACTTTGATCAATTCTTTCATGTTAGTCACTAGGAAGGTTTAAATAACCAAAGGATGATGTAATGAGCTTTTTTTGGTCCTAATTGAGTGTATTGAACATCATTTGGTCTTACTTTGGTCAATGGATCCATTTTGGCCACTAGGATGTTGTAGATAACCAAAGGATGATGTAATGAGCCTATATTGGTCCTAATTGAGAGTATTGAGCTTCATTAGGTCTTACTTTGATCAATTCGTCCGTTTTTGTCACTAGGAAGGTTTAGATAACCAAAGGATGATGTAATGAGCCAATTTTGGTCCTAATTGAGTGTATTGAGCTCCATTTGGTCTTACTTTGGTCAATGGCTCCATTTTAGTCACTAGGAAGGTTTAGATAGCCAAAGGATGATGTAATGAGCCTATTTTGGGCCTAATTGAGTGTATTGAGCTCTATTTGGTCTTACTTTGGTGAATGGCTCCCTTTTAGTCACTAGGAAGGTTTAGATAACCAAAGGATGATGTAATGAGCCTATTTTGGTCCTAATTGAGTATACTGAGCTCCATTTTGTCTTACTTTTGTGAAAGGCTACATTTTAGTCACTAGGAAGGTTTAGATAGCCAAAGGATGATGTAATGAGCCTATTTTGGTCCTAATTAGGTGTATTGGGCTCCATTTGATGTTACTTATGTCAATGGTTCATTTTTTAGTCACTAGGATGTTGTAGATAACCAAAGGATGATGTAATGAGCCTATTTTGGTCCTAATTGTGTATATTGAGCTCCATTTTGTCTTACTTTGGTGAATGGCTACATTTGAGTCACTAGGAAGGTTTAGATAGGCAAAGGATGATGTAATGAGCCTATTTTGGTCGTAATTGACTGTATTGAGCTCCATTTGGTCTTACTTTTGTCAATGGCTCCATTTTAGTCACTAGGAAGGTTTAGATAACCAAAGGATGATGTAATGAGCCTATTTTGGTCGTAATTGAGTATATTGAGCCCCATTGGTCTTACATTGTCAATGGCTCCATTTTAGTCACTAGGAAGGTTTAGATAGCCAAAGGATGATGTAATGAGCCTATTTTGGTCCTAATTGAGTGTATTGAGCTCTATTTGGTCTTACTTTGGTCAATGACTCCATTTTAGTCACTAGGAAGGTTTAGATAACCAAAGGATGATGTAATGAGCCTATTTTGGTCCTAATTGAGATACTGAGCTCCATTTTGTCTTACTTTTGTAAATGGCTACATTTTAGTCACTAGGATGTTTAGATAGCCAAAGGATGATGTAATGAGCCTATTTTGTCCTAATTAGGTGTATTGGGCTCCATTTGTGTTACTTTGGTCAATGGTTCCATTTTAGTCACTAGGATGTTGTAGATAACCAAAGGATGATGTAATGAGCCTATTTTGGTCCTAATTGAGTGTATTGAGCTCTATTTGGTCTTACTTTGGTCAATGACTCCATTTTAGTCACTAGGAAGGTTTAGATAACCAAAGGATGATGTAATGAGCCTATTTTGGTCCTAATTGAGTATACTGAGCTCCATTTTGTCTTACTTTTGTAAATGGCTACATTTTAGTCACTAGGATGGTTTAGATAGCCAAAGGATGATGTAATGAGCCTATTTTGGTCCTAATTAGGTGTATTGGGCTCCATTTGATGTTACTTTGGTCAATGGTTCCATTTTAGTCACTAGGATGTTGTAGATAACCAAAGGATGATGTAATGAGCCTATATTGATCCTAATTGAGTGTATTGAGATTCATTAGGTCTTACTTTGATCAATTATTCCATGTTAGTCACTAGGAAGGTTTAGATAACCAAAGGATGATGTAATGAGCTTTTTTTGGTCCTAATTGAGTGTATTGAACATCATTTGGTCTTACTTTGGTCAATGGCTCCATTTTGGTCACTAGGATGTTGTAGATAACCAAAGGATGATGTAATGAGCCTATACTGGTCCTAATTGAGAGTATTGAGCTTCATTAGGTCGTACTTTCATCAATTCGTCCGTTTTTGTCACTAGGAAGGTTTAGATAACCAAAGGATGATGTAATGAGCCAATTTTGGTCCTAATTGAGTGTATTGAGCTCCATTTGGTCATACTTTGGTCAATGGCTCCATTTTAGTCACTAGGAAGGTTTAGATAACCAAAGGATGATGTAATGAGCCTATTTTGGTCCTAATTGAGTGTATTGAGCTCCATTTGTCTTACATTGGTCAATGGCTCCATTTTAGTCACTAGGAAGGTTTAAATAGCCAAAGCATGATGTAATGAGATTTTTTTGTCCTAATTGAGTGTATTGAACATCATTTGGTCTTACTTTGGTTAATGGCTCCATTTTAGTCACTAGGAAGGTTTAGATAGCCAAAGCATGATGTAATGAGATTTTTTTTGTCCTAATTGAGTGTATTGAACATCATTTGGTCTTACTTGGTCAATGGCTCCATTTTTGTCACTAGGATAATGTAGATAACCAAAGGATGATGTAATGAGCCTATTTTTGTCCTAATTGAGTGTATTGAGCCCCATTTGATCTTACTTTGGTCAATGGCTCCTTTTTAGTCACTAGGAAGGTTTAGATAGCCAAAGGATGATGTAATGAGCCTATTTTGGTCCTATTTAAGTGTATTGGGCTCCATTTGATCTTACTTTGGTCAATGGCTCCATTTTAGTCACTAGGATGTTGTAGATAACAAAGGATGATGTAATGAGCCTATATTGATCGTAATTATGTGTATTGAGCTTCATTAGGTCTTACTTTGATCAATTCTTCCATGTTAGTCCCTAGGAAGGTTTAGATAACCAAAGGATGATGTAATGAGCCTATTTTGGTCCTAATTGAGTGTATTGAGCTCCATTTGGTCTTACTTGGTCAATGGCTCCATTTTAGTCACTAGGAAGGTTTAGATAGCCAAAGGATGATGTAATGAGCTTATTTTGGACCTAATTGAGTGTATTGAACATCATTTGGTCTTACTTTTGTCAATGCTCTATTTTGGTCACTAGGATGTTGTAGATAACAAATGGATGATGCAATGAGCCTATTTTGGTCCTAATTGAGTGTATTGAGCTCCATTTGGTCTTACTTTGGTCAATGGCTCCATTTTAGTCACTAGGAAGGTTTAGTTAGCCAAAGGATGATGTAATGAGCTTATTTTGGACCTAATTGAGTGTATTGAACATCATTTGGTCTTACTTTTGTCAATGGCTCTATTTAGTCACTAGATGTTGTAGATAACAAATGGATGATGCAATGAGCCTATTTTGGTCCTAATTGAGTGTATTGAGCTCCATTTGGTCTTACTTTGGTCAATGGCTCCATTTTAGTCACTAGGAAGGTTTAGATAGCCAAAGCATGATGTAATGAGATTTTTTGGTCCTGATTGAGTGTATTGACATCATTTGTCTTACTTTGGTCAATGGCTCTATTTTGGTCACTAGGATGTTGTAGATAACCAAAGGATGATGTAATGAGCCTATTTTGGTCCTAATTGAGTATATTGAGCTGCATTTGTCTTATTTTGGTGAATGGCTACATTTGAGTCACTAGGAAGGTTTAGATAGCCAAAGGATGATGTAATGAGCCTATTTTGGTCCTAATTAAGTGTATTTGGGCTCCATTTGATCTTACTTTGGTCAATGGCTCTATTTTGGTCACTAGGATGTTGTAGATAACCAAAGGATGATGTAATGAGCCTATTTTGGTCCTAATTGAGTATATTGAGCTCCATTTTGTCTTACTTTGGTGAATGGCTACATTTGAGTCACTAGGAAGTTTAGATAGGCCAAAGGATGATGTAATGAGCCTATTTTTGGTCCTAATTAAGTGTATTGGGCTCCATTTGATCTTACTTTGGTCAATGGCTCCATTTTAGTCACTAGGATGTTGTAGATAACCAAAGGATGATGTAATGAGCCTATATTGATCCTAATTTTGTGTATTGAGCTTCATTTAGGTTCTTACTTTGATCAATTCTTCCACGTTAGTCACTAGGAAGGTTTAGATAACCAAAGGATGATGTAATGAGCTTTTTTTGGTCCTAATTGAGTGTATTGAACATCATTTGGTCTTACTTTGGTCAATGGATCCATTTTGGCCACTAGGATGTTGTAGATAACCAAAGGATGATGTAATGAGCCTATATTGGTCCTAATTGAGAGTATTGAGCTTCATTAGGTCTTACTTTGATCAATTCGTCCGTTTTTGTCACTAGGAAGGTTTAGATAACCAAAGGATGATGTAATGAGCCAATTTTGGTCCTAATTGAGTGTATTGAGCTCCATTTGGTCTTACTTTGGTCAATGGCTCCATTTTAGTCACTAGGAAGGTTTAGATAGCCAAAGGATGATGTAATGAGCCTATTTTGGCCTAATTGAGTGTATTGAGCTCTATTTGGTCTTACTTTGGTGAATGGCTCCCTTTTAGTCACTAGGAAGGTTTAGATAACCAAAGGATGATGTAATAGCCTATTTTGGTCCTAATTGAGTATACTGAGCTCCATTTTGTCTTACTTTTGTGAAAGGCTACATTTTTAGTCACTAGGAAGGTTTAGATAGCCAAGGATGATGTAATGAGCCTATTTTGGTCCTAATTAGGTGTATTGGGCTCCATTTGATGTTACTTATGTCAATGGTTCATTTTTAGTCACTAGGATGTTGTAGATAACCAAAGGATGATGTAATGAGCCTATTTTGGTCCTAATTGTGTATATTGAGCTCCATTTTGTCTTACTTTGGTGAATGGCTACATTTGAGTCACTAGGAAGGTTTAGATAGGCAAAGGATGATGTAATGAGCCTATTTTGGTCCTAATTAAGTGTATTTGGGCTCATTGATCTTACCTTGGTCAATGGCTCCATTTTAGTCACTAGGATGTTGTAGATAACCAAAGGATGATGTAATGAGCCTAT
>RYYW01000413.1:0-49692 GCA_013621005.1 Aeschynomene evenia | reverse complement strand
TTTGATGTGATCCTAGGCATGGATTGGTTGGCTTCCTGTCATGCCTCCGTAGATTGCTATGCTAAGTTTGGTCCGATTTGTCCTCCCCGATGGCTCAACCTTGAGTTCCAAGGGGATCGATGTGTGACCCCCGCTTCTTTGATATCGGCCTTGAGTGCCATGAAGTTGATGGATCATGGGAACCAAAGTTTTCTTGCGTCAGTTGTGGATGTGGAGGCTAGAGTGCCGGATTTGGATCAAGTTCCGATTGTGAGCGAGTTTCCAAATGTCTTTCCAGAGGATTTTACCGGGAATGCCGCCGGATAGGGAGATAGAGTTCGGGATTTCCAGAGGTTTTCTAGAGTGCCCCCGCTTTTTATATTTATTTTTTTTAAATCTTTTAAACAAGGATAATTTCATGTTTATTTACAAAGCAAAGGTAAAGATAAGTGAAACAAAAACAAAAGCTAACTCCCCCCCCCCCACACTTAAACCAAAAACATGCCCACATGTTTCCCCCACACCTAAACCACAATCCCAATTCCACAATGACATATCAAAAGAACAAGAAATTTGCTCTCCTAAGCCCAAGTCAAGGATGTGACATTGTTTTACGCTTTATTTAGGCAAAGGTGCAAGGTTTGATCAAAGAAAAGGGATTAAAGGCTCAACGGGGCTAGCAATGGAGGTATGTAAAGGGTGGCTATGTGGATGAGTAGCTAAAAGAAAAAAAGAAAAAATGCCTCAATCATATCCAGAGATGCATGCACCAATCCAATTTTTAGACAAGAATTCGAGCAAGTTCTAGTATGCAGAAAATGAGAAGTACACACAAGAAAAATAGGTGACATGTAATGGTGCCACCCAAATGAAGCCCCAAAAGCTCACTAGGGTATGCCACAATCTCAATTCAAGTCAAACAATCATTCACAAACTTAAAGATTATGGTATGCATTCTCTTTGTGTTTCAATCATGCAATTCACAAACTCTCCACCAATTCATCAAAACAAGCGTATGGAAACCAAGCAAAACATCAAGCATGCTTACAAGCAACTAAGTCATATTTACAAAACTAAACTCATAGAACACAATGCAAAGAAAACACTATAAACTGCAGGTGACTACAAAAGATAAACTAGAAGAAAATGAAAAGAAATACAAACAGTGGTGAGTGTGGTGCTCAATCCTCCTCCTCCTCCTCCTCCGACTCCTCAACTGGTTGCTTGCCCTTCCCCTTCGTCGCCGCTTTGCTCTGAGAGCCACCCAAGCAGGAGAAGATCTGAGACAACTTCTTCATAATGTTCTTTTCGGACTTCGCCACCGTTTGGGTGACGTGGGCCTTAAGCTCCATCTTGAGAGCCGCCCTAGCTGTCTGTCCCTCCTCTCTAAGTCGGCCCTCCATAGAATCCATGGCGAGGAGGATGTCCTCGGAGGCCGACGGTGCAGGTGGTGGTGTGGGTGGATGGGTGCTAGCACCGATATCCGGGGTGTCCACCGGATCTGGGTTTTTCTTCTTCCTCTTTGCGGCGGTGCGAGCGGTGGGTCGAAGTTTAGGTTAAAGCGGGCGTCCGCCTTAATCAGAATAGATGGTTCGACCTTGTCGATTCTCGCCGCTCTATCATCATTGGGAAGCTCTTCCACTGAGGCAGCCCGCACATCCGGGTGATGAGGCAAGCGAAAGGGAGTGCATCCTTCTTTGTCTTTTTTCGGACCTCATTCAAGGTGTTGCGAATGAGGGTCCCCAAGCACACGGATTTGCCCTTCACAAGGAAATAGACCAATAACATCCGTGCTAGGGGAACGTCGGAGAAGTGCCCTGTGGGAAAGATGAAGGAGCACACCAGGCGGAACCAAGCTCTCGCCTCAATTGTCAATAGAGTGGACTGGATTCTGAGCTTGACGGGGGTAGAGTCTCTTGAGAGCACCCACTCTGCCCCGGTATGTGATGGCATCTTTCACCTCATCGAGTCTGTCATTTAAGACGCCATCTGAGAAGCGGCATAGTCGTCTCGGCCAATGTAGGGTACTTGAAGGAAAGTGGTGATGGCTTCGGGTGAGATGGGGATTTGACAACCCCGTACTTGGACGAGTGTAGCTTCATCAGATAGGAGGTTGGCATAGAACTCCCGAACGAGAGAACTGTTGGGCTGAGTTTGCGATTCTAGCATAAACCCCACTGGCGGCTTCGATGGAAGCCACCACAGTATCCAAGACGCCCTGTGGAGAATTGCGTAGTTAAGGAAGGACTCCGCAGTGACCATCCGATGTAGCATGTGGTCCCTGAAGGAAATTTCGGCCTCCAAACAGCAGAATTTGTGGCGGTCTTGAGCTGGCCCAGTCAACTCCTCTTCAGTAAGTGCCGGTTGGGCTGGCCGCTTGCCTTTTCCTTTGGAAGCCATCTGCAAAGTAGGTTGCAACTGAAAATAGCCAATAGGAACAGCAAAACATTAGCACGAAAAACAAACACTCGAGTTCTAGTTGTCCCACACATACCATAGCAACACACAATGGTATCAAGAATATGCAAAATTATCTAAAAACACACAAAGAGATAACAATAGTTATTAACAACATAGAATGAACTCACAATCTAAATGCTATATGAGATTAACGAAAACAGAATTAACAAGACAACCTTAAACTAGATGCACCAACCAGTGAAATGCAATATAATTATTTCCTAATCAATTACTAAATACCTAATGACCTAAACCTAAACAAATGAGGCAACAATGGGACTAAATGCAACTAAATACAACTAATCAACAGAACCAAAACCTAATCAAAATACCACTGTGAAATGCAATGCTAATGAACACAAATATGCAATTAAAATGCAACTAGACTTTATATTCATTCAAATAAGAAAAAAAAAATTAACCTTTTAGACAAAAGGATGACTCACAATGATATGACAATTGAAGAGGGGTTGAAGAAGGTTTAGAGGGGAGGAGTTGAAGTAACCCGCGGTAACCGGAGGGGGAAACGGCGGCGGCGCGGTTGGAACAAGTAAGGCAGAACAGAAACTACAGGAGCAGCAACAACAGAGCAGCACTATCACCAATGTGCTCTTGACAGTGGCCAGCGACACCGAAGCGGGCGGCGGCGCAGGGGTGCTGAACAGAAGCGGAACAGAGGGTGGCGATGATGAGCGCAGAACAGCGCGGGGAAGAAGGTGGAGGGTGGTGGTGAGCGCGAGAGGCAGAGAGGAAGAGGGAAGAAGAAAGTGGCGCGCGGTGGAGGCGAGGGCTGGACGGCGGCGCGGTTGCTACGGCCGGCAGGTGGCGGTGTGGGTGGTGGTTTAGGGTTTGCAGTGTGTGTGTGTGTGCGTGTGTTGAGTTAGAGTGTGAGTGAGAGAGTGAGAATGATAGAATGAGAGGGTAAGTTGAGAAATGAAGTTAGAGTTTTAATTTGCTTCTGAGACCAAAACGACAGCGTTTTGGGCGTTGACTCATGTGGTCGCCGGCGACTACTAGTATGGTCGCGGGCGACCAAATGCTGGGACAGATTAGAACAGAATGGGGGGTCCTGATAGGATGCGAAATTCTGAGCATCCTCTGCCCTTATATGTACATCTTGCCTTCCTTAATTGTGTTAATTGTAGTTGTTTGCATTGTTTTTGTATATTTTGCATTTTGGTGGTTGATGTGGAATTATGTTACTTTTTGAGGTTTTAAGTAGACTTTAGCCTTGTTATCTTTTGATGCACGTTTGGGTAGTGCTTTGGAATTTCAGGGACCTAGGCTGGAGCTACTTTGAGTCTCGGAAGCATCGGAAGCAGCGGGAGCGTTGGAGCGAGCGAAACGGGGAACCGGAGAATTTTGCAGCAAATTGTGTTTTTACTGATACTGGTCGCTAGCGACCAGCATTATGCTTGCTTGGTCGCTAGCGACCAAGACGTGACAGCTCCCCAATTTTAGTGTTTTTGCTATTTAGTCCCTACTCCCCTTTTTTGTAAAAAGGCCCCTTTATCTGATTGGGCTGACACACTTCAGAACATTCCTAGTTCATTTCTAAATTAGGCTAGGGTTTTTAGAGAGAGAAGCTCCAACTTCTCTCTAGGTTTTTCCATTTTTGTCTTGCACACTATCAAACTATTCTACTCTTCTTCAAGTTTAATTCTAATTTCATTTTCATTTTCCAGCATGATTGTGGTTCCCATTTCTTTATTTCATTTGCTATCTTTGATTATGTGTGAGTAGCTTTCTCATTCTTGGTGTTGGGTGATTGCCAAAGTTATGTTTTCTCTTGAAACCCACTATTAATTTGTTTTCTTGCTTCTCATTCTCTTGGGCTTTTAAATGCTATTAAAGTTTGCTTGTGTGGATTCATACTTGCTTATTTTGATTATGCCTTGAATGTTGGTTTCTTGATTAAGGGATTAAATTGTGTTTAGGGGTTTATGGGTCTATGTGTTGATCAATGCATTGGCTCAATCATTTAGAGAGTGAGAATAATTCTTGATAAAGGATTAGGTTTGCATGTGCTTGGGGTGATTAGATTATTTTGGTTTTGATCAAAGTCAATTTGGTTTAGTAATTCTTGAGCATGTGTAAATTGCATTTTAAGTGTTTGATAAAAATGCCTATGTGGGTTTAGGATAGGGAAAACGTGATTTTGTGCATAACTCAACACCAAGTCTCTTTTTGCATTATCAATACTTTTTGCTTTCATTACTTGCATTACCTCTTACACAATCCCAACATTACATATACTATACATACTTAATCAACGATTTAAGACCTCTTTGGGAAACGACTTGGGTTAACTAGCTATACTACTATAGTTAATTAATTCAATACCTTTTTGGGAACTTGTCTTAAACTCTAAATTGATTGTAGTTAAAAGAATTAACGACGCTTTTAGCTACACCAATTTTTGGCGCCGTTGCCGGGGAGGCTTAAGAGTTGATTATTGTGCATAGTTATAGTATTTTCTTTTACTTGCATATCTATTACTAGTTTATACTTACACTTACTCAAAAACACAAAAATACAATAATTTTCTGCACTTTTTCTATTTAGTGCAGAATTTTTCTGCAAAATTTAGTTTTATAGGTTGTTTTTACTTTACATGCTCTCTATGAATGACTCGATCGCACAACGATCCATCCTTTGAACGTTTTGATCCCGAGATCGAAAGGACCTTGAGGAACTTAAGGCGTTCTAGGAGGATTGGTGGTGTTGAGGACATAGAGCATAATCTCGCTTTCCCTACTCAATCATTTAGTGAAGGTGCTAGTGTTAGTAGTGACTTAGATAGTTTTTTCGGTCCGGAACCTTTTGATTTTCCGCTAGTGTTTCAGGTGAAAGCTCTACCATGGGTGATCACGAGCTCACACTCCGGGAGATGGCGGCTCCCGATCTCACTCAACAACACCTCGGCATCATTTACCCCCAAGCGGAGGCCGATTTCGAACTCAAGGGGCTTTAATCCATTGGCTCCCTAAGTTTCCATGGCTAGCCGGAGAAGACCCCAACCAACACCTCAGGAGTTCCACATCGTTTGTGCCACCCTCCGACCTCAGGAGTGGATGAGGATTTGGTGAAACTCCGTGCTTTCCCATTCTCTGGAAGGAGCCTCCAAGCAATGGTTGCTCAACTTACCCAACGGGCAGTTTAACTCATGGCTCACCATGAACGGGGTATTTTTGGAGAAATACTTTCCGCATCAAGAACTAGCTCCATCCGGAAGGAAATATGTGGAATCCGACAAATGCATGGGGAGACACTCTATGAGTATTGGGAACGCTTCAACAAATTGGTGGCTAGTTGTCCATTCCACCAAATTCAAGAAAATCACTTGATCCAATACTTTTATGAGGGACTCACCCGGCGGATAGAGGCACCATTGATTCCTCAAGTGGGGGTGCTCTAATGAACAGAACTCCAACCCAAGCTAGGGAGTTGATTGAGACCATAGCGGCGAACTACCAACAATTCGGAGCAAGGGATGCTCGTAGTTCGAAAGGGGTCAATGAAGTGGTTGCTATGGAGTCCAATGGGGTTTACAAGAAGTTGGACGAGATTTCGGTGTTCATGAAGCAACTTGCACTCAACCATCACAAGCCACCTTCCATTCCACCCATTGATATCCAACAAGTGTGTGGCATATGCGCAAGTGACCACCCTACCGACACTTGCCCCCAACTCATGGATGATCCAACCATGGTGGCCGCTACACACCAATTCAACATAGACCCCCCTTCAACCCAAATAATCCACCCATGGGGAACTCATACAACCCCTCTTGGAGAAAACCATCCTAACCTTAGGTGGGGGAACAACCACAAAACCAATACTCCCAACCCACCTATGGCCAAGCTTCTAACTCCCAACCATACCACCAACAACCTCCAAAATACCAAGCTCCGCACCAAAGACCAAACCCCCAACCTCAACTTACCGGCAATAAACCCCCTCTTCAAATTCTAGCCCCTCCACCCACCACTCCAAACCCTCCACCTCCTCCAACCAATGATGCGGAGAACCCCGCATGCAACAAATCATCAAGTTGCTTATGGAGCAAAAGCAACAAACCGATGCCCTCTTTCAACAACAAAACGAGTTGCAAAGGAAGATCCTCCAATTGGAGAGTGCTCAAGCATCTTCCTCAAATGCCCAAGGAGGAAACTTCCCGCTCAACCGTTCCAAACCCAAAGGGGGACGTCAATGCCATCACCCTTCGCTCCGGAACCACTCTACCGGAGAGGGAAATTTTGGAAGAGGATGGCAAGAAGAAAGACAAAGGGAAGGGGAAGGTAGTGGTTGAAGGAGCCAAAGAGGAAACAAGAAGGAAAAGGAAGAGGAGGCACAAAGGAAGAGGAGGGCAAAAAGGAAGAGGGGGCCCAACCAAGGTGCTTGCCTTTCCCCAACTCATTAGGGGAAGCAAGAAAAAGCAAGCGGAAGTGGACCCGGATCTCTTGGAGACATTCAAGAAGGTGGAAGTCAATATTCCCTCTTGGATGCTATCCAACAAGTTCCCAAATATGCCAAGTTCCTCAAGAACTTTGCACTCACAAGCAGAGGATCAAGGAGGCAAAGTCTCAAGTCGAAGTTGCCATGCTATCTCCCTCCTTGCCCCACAAGTTTCAAGATCCGGGGAAATTCTCTATACCTTGCGTGGTGGGCAAGATGGTCATCAAGGACGCGCTTGCGGACTTGGGGGCGGGATTAATGTGATGCCCAGGCCATCTATCAAGCCCTTAACTTTGGCGAACTCAAGCCAACCGGTTTGCTTCTTCAATTTGCAAACCGAAGTGTCCAAAAATCGGAGGAATTCTTGAAGATGTACTTGTCAAGGTAAATGAATTTATTTTCCCCGTTGATTTCTATGTATTGGACACCAATGATGAGGTACCATTGGACCAACATACACTTATACTTGGCCGACCTTTCTAAAACGCTAAGGCCAGGTGGATGTGTATGCGGGTACTTTGGACCTCGAATGTGGTGATCTCAAGGCTTGTTTTTTTCTTAAAGAAGCTATGAAACACCCTTCTGAGTCTCATTCTATTTTTTCTGTTGATATTATTGATGAATTGGTGGAGGATGAGGTAGAAGGGTGGTTTCAAGGCTTAAATCCCTCTAGTGTCATTGACAATGACTTGAGCCTTGAAACTTGTGAAAATTGTTTTGAAAAAGGTGAATTGTGCACAAAATGTGCGAATGAGGATTTTGAGCTTTTTGGAACAAATGAGAAAACAATTGATTTGGGTAAAGAATTGATTTCAAGTGAAATTTCTAGATATGATGCTTGTTCTTGTGCCAAAGCATTTGCTGTTTCCGGTGATCCTCCTGAGGGAGCTCAAGCACCACCCACTGAAGAACTAAAGCCTCTTCCTCCACATCTCAAATACATTTTCTTGGGGAAGGAGAAGCTCAACCAGTAATCATAGCCAGTGATCTCTCCACCACTCAAGAAGACAAGCTTACGCAAGTCTTGAGGATCACAAGGCGGCTATTGGGTGGACCTTGGGAGATCTCACTGGGATTAGCCCCTCCACATGCACACACCGCATTTTCTTGGAGGAGGGTGCAAAACCAGTGAGACAACCTCAAAGAAGGATGAATCCCTTGATTTTAGAGGTGGTCAAGAAGGAAGTGACCAAACTCTTGGCGGCGGGCATCATCTACCCCATTTCTGATAGCCAATGGGTGAGCCCCGTCCAAGTTGTTCCCAAGAAGTCCGGCATCACCGTCATCCGTAATGAAGAGAATGAGTTGGTCCCGACGAGAGTCCAGAATAGTTGGCGGGTTTGCATAGACTACCGCCGACTCAACCAAGCAACCCGGAAGGACCACTTCCCTTGCCCTTCATTGACCAAATGCTTGAAAGGTTGGCCGGACAATCCCACTACTGCTTCTTGGATGGATTTTCGGGTATTTCCAGATTCACATAGCCCCGGAGGATCAAGAGAAGACGACTTTCACATGCCCTTCGGCACTTTTGCCTATCGGCGCATGCCATTTGGGCTCTGCAACGCCCCAGGCACCTTTTAGAGGTGTATGGTAAGCATTTTTTCTGATTTTCTTGAAAGTTGCATGGAAGTTTTTATGGATGATTCACTGTTTTTGGTTCTTCATTTGATGTATGCCTAGATAGTTTGACCAAGGTCCTAAAGAGATGCATTTCCTCTCACTTAGTGTTAAATTTTGAAAAATGTCATTTCATGGTTCAAAAGGTGTGGTCCTTGGTCATATCATCTCTAGGGAAGACATTGTGTTGATAAGGCTAAGATAGATGTGATTACTTCTCTGCCTTACCCCGCATGCGTGCGGGAAGTTCGTTCTTTTTTGGGCCATGCAGGGTTTTACCGGCGGTTCATTAAAGACTTCAGCAAGACGACCCTCCCTCTCACAAAACTGCTGCAAAAGGACGTGGATTTCTGCTTTGATGAGGCTTGCAAGAAGGCGTTTGACGCGCTCAAAGGGCACTTGACCACAACACCTGTGATCCAACCTCTGGATTGGACACTCCCTTTCGAGTTGATGTGCGATGCCTCCAACCATGCGTTGGGTGCCGTGTTAGCACAATCGGTGGGTAAGGTCCCTCATGCTATTTACTATGCCTCTCGCACTTTGGATTCGGCGCAATCCAACTATACTACTACCGAGAAAGAGCTCTTAGCCATTGTTTTTGCACTTGAGAAGTTTCGCTCTTACTTGCTAGGCTCCAAGGTAGTAGTATATTCGGATCATGCCGCCCTCAAATATCTTTTGAAGAAACCCGAGGCCAAGCCTCGTCTCATCAGATGGATGCTACTCTTGCAAGAGTTTGACATTGAGATTAGGGATCGGAGTGGTGCTCAAAATTTGGTTGCAGACCATTTAAGTAGACTTGAGCACCTTCTTGATGATCCCCATCCCATTGATAACTCTTTTCCTGATGAGCGATTGCTAAAAGTTGATTTGGTACCATGGTACGCACCTATCGCCAATTACTTGGCAGCCAAGGTTCTCCCCCCAAACTTTTCAAAATCCCAAGTAGATAAATTCAAAAGTGATTGTAAATACTACTTGTGGGATGAACCATTTTTGTGGAGAATTGGCACCGATCAAGTGATTAGGCGATGTGTGGAGGACCATGAGACACATTCCATTCTTCGTTTCTGTCGTTCCGGCGCGAGTGGAGGTCACTTTGGACCACACCGCACATCCCGGAAAGTTCTTGACTGTGGATTCTATTGGCCTTCTCTTAAGAAGGATGCTTTTGAGTTTTGTAAGGCATGTGAACAATGCCAAAGAGCCGGAAACAACTCTTGGAAAAATGAGATGCCTCAACAACCCTTACTCTTTTGTGAAATCTTCGACGTTTGGGGCATCGATTTCATGGGACCATTTCCGGTTTCTCATGGTTATGTTTACATCCTTCTTGCTGTGGATTACGTTTCAAAATGGGTGGAAGCTATAGCCACCAGAACTAATGATGCTTCTGTTGTAGTTTCTTTTGTGCGGTCTAATATTTTCTGTAGGTTTGGCACTCCGAGAGCTATCATAAGCGACCGTGGGACTCATTTCTGCAATAGGAGTATGGACGCTTTGTTCCGTAAATACGGGGTTGTTCATAGGGCTTCAACACCCTACCATCCCCAAACCAACGGACAAGCGGAAGTCTCCAACCGGGAGATCAAGCGGATTTTGGAGAAGGTAGTGCATCCCAATCGGAAGGATTGGAGTTTGAGATTGGAGGATGCACTATGGGCTTATCGCACCGCATATAAGACTCCCATTGGAATGAGCCCGTTCCGGTTGGTTTTCGGGAAAGCATGCCACCTACCGGTTGAGATGGAGCATAGAGCCTACTGGGCTATCCGGAAATGCAACATGGATCTCCAAAAAGCCGAAGAAGAAAGGAAACTTCAACTCCTTGAGTTAGAGGAGTTGCGCATGGAAGCCTATGAGAGTTCAAGGCTCTACAAGGAGAAGACTAAGGCTTTCCATGACCGCAATATTTTGAGGAAGGAACTCAAGGAAGGCCAAGAGGTGCTACTCTACAATTCCCGGTTGAAATTGATGGCCGGGAAGCTGAGGTCTAAGTGGGACGGACCTTTCTTGGTGAAGAAAGTGCACCCGTATGGAGCGGTGGAAGTCTTATGCCCGAGAACGAACTCTTTATTCAAAGTCAATGGGCACCGACTAAAGATCTTCCACCGAGAGGATGTGGAGACCGCTGAGGAAATGGAAGTCCTCCTTTTGGAAGGAGTTGAGCCCCCCTGAGGGGCCAAAACGTCCAACTTAAGGACGTTAAACAAAAGTGCTTGGTGGGAGACAACCCACCGGTAAGTTTTCTTTTTCTAGAACTTATATTTGCATTTCTATAGGTTAGGAATCACATTTTGGTAGTTTAGGGTCAGAGTTTGGTAGTTTAGGGTCATTGGGGCTTCAAAAATTGAGAATTTTGCACTAATTTGCTGCACAATGCAGTACTGGTCGCTAGCCACCAAGTGCTGGTCGCTAGCGATCGGCAGCCCCGTCGCCCAGCGACATCATTTTCGTCGCACGCGCTTCATTCTCCACTGCCAAAATTTATTTTTCACACTCGTCGCTAGCGACTAGAAGGCCCGTCACTAGCGACCACCCTTGTCGCGCGCGATGCACCTTGTCGTGTGCGACCCCTTAAAAAAAAAAAACAATTTCAAAAAAATTCAAAATTTGCCACACGCTGCGTTTTGGCATCATATCAATTTATTTATTTATTTATTTTTCCTACACTTAACATTTCTTTCCACTCTTTCACCCTCCCTCACTTCACACACACACACACACACTACATTGCACTAACCCTATCCACCGCCGCCGCCGCCTGCCCATACTACCACAGCGCCGGCCGCCACCACCACCACCCGTCCCTGGCCGAGCCTCCACCTCCACTCTCCTCCTGGCCGCGCAACCCTCTCTCACTCTCCCTCTCTCTCACTACCCGAGTGCGCCGCCCTTTCTCTCTCCCTCTAGCGACTCGCCGCCGCCGCGTGCTGCTTCCCTCGGTGCTGATCCTGTCACAGCCGCGAGCCGCTGCTTCCTTCTGCTCTCAGCCACGCGAGGCTGCTGCTGCTACTTGCTGTTCTGTTCTGTCCTGTCTCTGTTCTGCTTTCCGTTCACCACCGCGGGCCGCCACTGCTCCAGCCGCCGCGGCTCTCCTCTCCTCCCTCATCAATTTACTCATCACCACAGTATGTGTTCATGTTTTCATGTTGTTAATTATTTTCTAATTCCTTTTGTTAAATCGTTTTCAATTAGTGCATCATTAGACTTGCTCATTTTGAGATTATTATTGGCTGACATTGGTAGTTCTCTTGATGTTATTGTGCATTTAGTTATTAGGATGTGATTGTGTTGTCATTATCAAATTGTCAAGACAATTGTGCTCTAATAGTTTAGGTTCGTGCATATAGTTTAGGTTCATGCATATAGTGTTCATGGTATTTTATTTTAATTGAGGCTATGCATTTAGCTATGTTAATATTAGTTGTTTAAAATTGTTGTGGAAATCATTGTGGAGCATATTGTGTTCATAGTGTTTGTTGCATTTAGGCGTCATTCTGTTCATTGCATTTAGGATTGTTGCATTTAGGATGGTTGCATTTAGCGATGTTTCATTTCATTTTGTGTGTCAGTCCGTGTGTGGTGGACAATTCATGTCTTCTCTCTAACGCTAATGTGTGTGCTTCCCTTTTTGGCATGTGGCTTTTACTCTATTTTGCAGATGGCTCCAAAACAATCAAAAGGGAAAAGACCAGTCACGGCACCCTACTCCGAAGAGGAATTAGCTGCAGAGTCAGACGACCCATTCCGATTCACCTGCCTAGAGGCTGAATGGGTTCATCGGGAGCAAATGGAAGACAGAGCTGTGATTGCGGAGGCGGTCCTGAATTACTGCAATTCGCCGAAGCATGTTCTCGATGGAGTGTTGGCCGCAATCGAAAGCCGCCAATGGGGATTCGTATTTGAGAAACAAGTTTCCCCCAATGCCTCACTCGTCCGAGAATTCTACGCCAACATGCTCTTGGACGAGCAACCGCACGTCCATGTAAGAGGGAAGCAAGTCCCGGTATCTCCTCGAGCAATTGCTACATTCCTCCGAGTACCTTTTGCTGGCAGGGACGACTACCAGAGACTCTCTGAGCGCCTGACTCCCGCATTCTTGGATGAGGTCAAGGATGCCATTACATATCCGGGAGCGGAATGGGTCTTGTCCAAGGAGAATCCGCCAGCAAGATTGCGCATAGCCTCCTCCATGTTGACTATAGAAGCCCGCGCTTGGTTCCGGTTGGTCTGTTCATTCCTTCTGCCGACAGGCCACATCTCGGACGTACCGATCAACCGGATGATTCTGGTCTACTGCTTGCTTAAGGGGAAATCGGTCTGTTTGGGGACTCTGATACGCAACACGATGAATGAGATCTGCCGCAAGGCTAGGAAGGATGCTCTACCATTCGCATGCCTCATCACTAGGGCATACCGGGCTACATATGTGGAGGAGCTACCCACTGATGACTTGGCGGTGCGGATGGATAAGGTGGAAGCCGCCGCTTTGGTCAAGGCGGATGTCCGCCTCAACCCTAATCTCGACCCTCACTCTCGCCCTACTCAGAAAAGGGCAAGGAAGACTGCTGAGCCGATTGATGCCCCCGACATTGGAGGTAGCTCCCACGTCCCATCACCGCCACCCTCATCGCCTCCGGCGGTATCCGGGGAGATCCTTCAGGCGATTGAGGACATAGGCACACGGTTGAGAGAGGAGGGAGCAGCTTCTCATGCCGCCCTCAAAAAGGAACTCAAGGCCCATGTCACTCAGACAGTGGCAAATTCGGAAGAGAGGATCATGAGCAAGCTAACTCAGATCTTCTCGTGCTTGGGAGGCGGGAAAAAGGCAGCCACGAAGGGGAAGGGGAAGAAGCCGATTGAGGATTCGGATGCGGATGACTCCGATTGAACCACCACCACACCACTGTTTTTATTTCATTTCATTTTCTTCTATCTTTGTGTTTTGTGCTGTTTATGTTGTGTTCTTTGCATTTTGTTCTGTGTTTAGTTTGTGTAAGCATGCTTGATGTTTTATTTGGTCTCCTTACGTTTATTCTGTGGATTTGGTTAATAGTTAGTGAGTTGCTTGATTGAAACATAAAGAGAATACATACCATGAGTTTTCTGTTGCTTTTGGTGAATGATTGTTTGACTTAAAACGAGTTTTGTGGCATACCTTGTGAGCTTTTGAGCTTTAATTGGTGGCCCCATTACATGTCACCTATTCTTTCTTGTGTGTACTTCTCATTTGTGCTTGCTAGAACTTGCTTGAATTCTTGTCTGAAACATTGGATTGGTGCATGCATCTCTGGACATGATTGAGGCATTGTTTTTGTTTTAGCTACTAACCCATATAGCCACCCTTGTACATCACTCCCTTGCTAGCCACTTTGAGCCTTTTAGCCCGTTTCTTTCTTATCACCCGAACATCATAGCCTAATAAAGTGTAAAACAATTTCACATCCTTAACTTAGGCTTAGGAGAGCAATTTCATTTGTTCTTTGTGGTGCTTTACTTTGGGATTGGGATTTTGGTTTAAGTGTGGGGGAAGCATGTGGACACGCTTCGGTTTAAGTGTGGGGGGTGGTATGAGCTATAGTTATCTTTGGGTTTATCTTTGTTTTTATTTCAAAAATAATCATGCAAATGTCTTTGTTTTGAAAATATATATAAAAAAAATATATAAAAAAAAATTAAAAAAAAAAAAGTTAAATGTCCTTTGGGTTTTGATATACCTTGGGGCTCTTTATATTGGTGTTCTATTTTCCTTTGAGTCTTTCATTCATTAATAAAGGGGGGGGTCATTTGGGAAATTGGATTATCTTGCACTAGGTTCGGGTTATGGGGTTTGCTTTGGGGTTGGGTAGAGTTAGTTGCTCTCCGGCACCTAAGTTTTAGCTCTGCTAGCTTTGAATTTCCCCTGCCCTAAACCTGGCCTCATTACAACCCTCCTAAGCCCTCTTGATCCTTGATGCATGCGATCTTTCTTGTGGAGGAATGAGAATTCTTGCAAGCCTATGGTCGTGCATGTCTACCAGTGGTGAGTGTGAAGTAACATAGCCCATACACGTTGGTGAGTTGTGTGATGATACACCTACCTTTGAGTGGCCACTTGCTTGATTTTTGTTAAATGTTTAATTCACCTTGTGCATGTTGGAAAGTGGATTCTCTAGCTTTCTCTCTTGCAATTCATGAACTTGAAACCAAACCTTGTGTTATCCGTTGGAAATTGGTTGCCTTTTGATTCATCAAGCATGTTTGTTGTAAGATAGATTCTTGTGTTGCTTAGCTTTAGGATGTATTGCATGAGGACATGCAAGTCGTTAAGTGTGGGGGGTATTTGATAGGATGCGAAATTCTGAGCATCCTCTGCCGTTATATGTACATCTTGCCTTCCTTAAGTGTGTTAATTGTAGTTGTTTGCGTTGTTTTTGTATATTTTGCATTTTGGTGGTTGATGTGGAATTATGTTACTTTTTGAGGTTTTAAGTAGACTTTAGCCTTGTTATCTTTTGATGCACGTTTGGGTAGTGCTTTGGAATTTCAGGGACCTAGGCTGGAGCTACTTTGAGTCTCGGAAGCATTGGAAGCAGCGGGAGCGTTGGAGCGAGCGAAACGGGGAACCGGAGAATTTTGCAGCAAATTGTGTTTTTACTGATACTGGTCGCTAGCGACCAGCATTATGCTTGCTTGGTCGCTAGCGACCAAGACGTGACAGCTCCCCAATTTTTAGTGTTTTTGCTATTAAGTCCCTACTCCCCTTTTTTGTAAAAAGGCCCCTTTATCTGATTGGGCTGACACACTTCAGAACATTCCTAGTTCATTTCTAAATTAGGCTACGGTTTTTAGAGAGAGAAACTCCAACTTCTCTCTAGGTTTTTCCATTTTTGTCTTGCACACTATTACACTATTCTACTCTTCTTCAAGTTTAATTCTAATTTCATTTTCATTTTCCAGCATGATTGTGGTTCCCATTTCTTTATTTCATTTGCTATCTTTGATTATGTGTGAGTAGCTTTCTCATTCTTGGTGTTGGGTGATTGCCAAAGTTATGTTTTCTCTTGAAACCCACTATTAATTTGTTTTCTTGCTTCTCATTCTCTTGGGCTTTTAAATGCTATTAAAGTTTGCTTGCGTGGATTCATACTTCCTTATTTTGATTATGCCTTGAATGCCTTTTGGTTTCTTGATTAAGGGATTAAATTGTGTTTAGGGGTTTATGGGTCTATGTGTTGATCAATGCATAGGCTCAATCATTTAGAGAGTGGGAATAATTCTTGATAAAGGATTAGGTTTGCATGTGCTTGGGGTGATTAGATTATTTTGGTTTTGATCAATGTCAATTTGGTTTAGTAATTCTTGAGCATGTGTAAATTGCATTTTAAGTGTTTGATAAAATGCCTATGTGGGTTTAGGATAGGGAAAACGTGATTTTGTGCATAACTCAACACCAAGTCTCTTTTTGCATTATCAATACTTCTTGCTTTCATTACTTGCATTACCTCTTACACAATCCCAACATTACATATACTATACATACTTAATCAACGATTTAAGACCTCTTTGGGAAACGACTTGGGTTAACTAGCTATACTACTATAGTTATTCAATTCAATACCTTTTTGGGAACTTGTCTTAAACTCTAAATTGATTGTAGTTAAAATAATTAACGACGCTTTTAGTTACACCAGGTCCATTTAGCCTTGGTCGCCTTGCGAAGGCTGGGTGGTCGCCGGCTAAGAGTCCACTGGTTGCCGGCGACGGAAGACATGGTCACCGGCGATGAATGCCATCTCAGGGAATTGGACAGAATCGATCCAGTTCAGGGTTGGTCGCCCGGCGATGAAGTTGTTGGTCGCCAGCTACCGAAGTATGGTCGCCAGCGACAGGTGCATTGGTCGCTGGTGACGAGCATCCATTCCAGAAGTAGGACAAAATTGCTCAAGATGCAAGGCGGTCTCTTGGCGACAGTAGAAATGGTCGCCAGCGACATGTGCGTGGTCGCTAGCGACGGTTAAAGTGGTCGCTGGTGACCGAATTCTGCAGAAACAGAATTATGCAGCAAAATGCTGCAGAAAGTGTAGAAACTAAGTTTAAAGTTACCTAAACTACCAAAACATGCTCCCTAACCTATGAAAATGCAAATGAAAGTGCTGGAAAAAGAAAACTCACCGGTGGGATGTCTCCCACCAAGCACTTTGGTTTAACGTCCCTAAGTTGGACGTGTGAACCGCTTATGGCGGGTAGACCGGCTCTTGGAGGTAGACATCAATGGAGGCTCCGGAATTAGCTTCTTGTTGTTGGAATAACTTCAAACGGTGCCCATTCACCTTAAATTTCTGTTTTTGTTCATTCTCCAATTCAACCGAACCATGCGGGAATACAGAGACTATGGTGAACGGTCCGTCCCATCTAGACTTAAGCTTTTCCGCCATCCATTTCAACCTTGAGTTGTACAAGAGGACTTTGTCCCCCGCCTTCAATTCCTTCCTCAAGATGTTCCGATCGTGGAATGCTTTTGTTTTCTCCTTGTAAATTCGCGCACTTTCGTACGCCTCAAGCCTTAGCTCCTCCAATTCCTGCAATTTCAACTTTCTTTCCATTCCGGTGGCCCCAAGATCCATGTTGCATTGTTTCACCGCCCAATAAGCGCGGTGCTCCAACTCAACGGGCAAATGACACGCCTTGCCAAAAACAATCCGAAAGGGGCTCATCCCTATCGGAGTTTTGTAGGCGGTCCGATACGCCCATAAAGCATCATGCAACCTAGCACTCCAATCCTTTCTAGAGGGTTCAACTACCATTTCCAAAATAGATTTAATTTCACGGTTGGACACTTCGGCTTGCCCGTTAGTTTGGGGGTGATAGGGTGTGGACACCCTATGTGAAACCCCATACTTACGGAGCAACGCCTCAAAACTACGATTACAAAAATGAGTGCCTTGGTCGCTAATGATGGCTCTTGGGGTACCGAAATGACAAAAGATATTTGACCGCACAAAAGCACAAACCACAGAAGAGTCATTTGTGCGAGTGGGGATTGCCTCAACCCACTTCGACACGTAATCAACAACCAACACTATGTATACAAAACCAGAGGAAACGGAAAAAGGACCCATGAAGTCAATTCCCCACACATAAAAAATTTCGCAAAACAAGACGAGTTGTTGGGGCATTTCGTTCTTCCTGGATATTTTCCCCGTCCTTTGACAACTCTCACACTTTTTACAAAATTCAAATGAGTCTTTAAAGAGTGATGACCAATAGAGACCGCACTCTAAAATCTTGCTAGAAGTGCGTTGCGGTCCGAAGTGGCCACCACATGCTTGAGAGTGACAAAACTTGAGAACAGACTTCATTTCATGGTTTGGCACACCTCGCCTCACTACTTGGTTCCCACAAAATTTCCATAAATAAGGATCATCCCATACATATTGCTTGGAATCACACTTGAGTTTGGCCACTTGGGCTTTTGAAAAGTGTGTGGGGGTCACCTTGGCGGCCAAATAGTTTGCAATGTCCGCAAACCAAGGAGAAGTGACAGTGATGCTCAAAAGCTTCTCATCGGGGAAGCGATCATTGAGTGGAAATGGGTCATCCTTAAGATGCTCAATTCGACTCAAATGATCGGCAACCAAGTTTTGATTGCCGCTTCGATCCCGAATCTCTAAATTAAATTCTTGAAGCAAAAGCATCCACCTAATTAGGCGGGGCTTTGCATCCGGCTTTTTAAGCAAAAACTTTAGAGCGGAATGGTCCGTATACACTATCACGTGCGAGCCAAGTAAGTAAGAACGAAAATTTTCCAAAGCAAAGACAATGGCAAGCAACTCTTTTTCCGCGACAGTGTAATTGGACTGTGCCGCATCCAAAGCTCGCGAAGCATAAGAAATGACAAGTGGTATCTTACTCTCCCCTTGTGCCAATGAGGCGCCCACCGCATAGTTGGAAACATCACACATCATCTCGAACGGAAGCTCCCAATTGGGGGGTTGCACCACCGGAGCGGAGGTGAGGCTCCTCTTCAAGCTATCAAATGCAATCTTGCATTCCTCACCAAAACAGAACTCCGCATCTTTCTGGAGGAGATCGGTCAGCGGTTTGGCGACTTTACTAAAATCCTTGATGAAGCGCCGATAGAACCCTGCATGACCCAAAAAGGAACGAATCTCCCGCACGCATGCTGGGTAAGGTAGAGCGGAAATAACCTCAACTTTTGGAGGATCTACTGCAATACCCTCCTTAGAGATAATGTGGCCTAAAACAACAACTTTGTTCACCATGAAGTGACATTTTTCGAAATTCAACACAAGGTTTGTTTTAATGCACTTTTCCAAAACTTGGGAGAGGCTTTGCAAGCAATCCTCAAAGGAGGTCCCATATACTGTGAAATCATCCATAAACACCTCCAAACATTTGCCCAAAAATTCCGAAAAAATACTCGTCATGCATCTTTGAAAGGTGTCAGGAGCGTTACATAGTCCAAACGGCATCCTACGGTAAGCATGGGTTCCAAAGGGACAAGTAAAAGTAGTTTTCTCCTGGTCTTCAGGGGCAATATGAATTTGGAAGTATCCGGAGAACCCATCCATGAAACAATAGTGCGATTGTCCCGCAAGCCTTTCCAACATTTGATCAATCAAAGGTAAAGGAAAATGATCCTTGCGGGTCACACTATTTAGGCGGCGGTAATCAATACACACCCGCCATGAATTTTGAACTCTAATAGTAAGCAACTCATCCCTCTCATTTTTAACCACAGTAATTCCGGATTTCTTAGGCACTACTTGCACCGGGCTCACCCATTCACTGTCAGAAATAGGATAGATGATTCCCGCTTGTAGTAACTTAGAAATCTCTTTTTTGACCATGTCAAAAATGAGAGGGTTCACTCTCCTCTGAGGTTTCCTAATCGGTTTAGCCCCTTCTTCCAAAAAGATACGGTGAGTACAAATTAAAGGGCTAATACCAACAAGGTCGAGAGATTCTAACCAATGGCTTGCTTGTGCATTTTCAAAACATCCAAAAGCTTGATTTCATCCTCTTTAGGCAAACCATTGGCTATAATCACCGGAAAAGACTCAGAGTCCCCCAAGAATGCATATTTTAAATGAGGGGGAGTGGTTTAATTCCAAACTTTCCAAAGGAGTGGGAGAGGGAGAAGAAGAATTTGCAACACACACCAAATTTTCCAATGTGCTCGGAATGGGTGGGATTGGCACATCAGATTTTCTCTTTTTGTTGTTGTCCTCTTCACTAATTATGGAGTGCTCCTTAACTAGTGACGAGTCAACATTTTCCAAGCAATTTTTCACAGAATTTTCTCCAAAGAGTTCCAAATCCTCTTTTTCAAAATCTGTGCACAATCCACCTGCTTCCAAACATTTTTCACAAGAAATGAAACTCGAAGTATTGTCTAAGATACTAGAAGACTCAAAGCTTTGAAACCACCCCTCTACCTCATCCTTAACAAGTTCATCAATAATATCCACAGAAAAAATGGAGTGAGTCTCCGAGGGGTGTTTCATTGCTTCTTTTAGACAAAAACGAGGTTTTAGGTCACCACACTCTAAGTCCAATGTCCCCGCATACACATCTACCTTGGCCTTAGCGGTTTTGAGAAAAGGTCGGCCAAGAATGAGTGTATAATGGTCCAATGGAACATCGTCATTGGTGTCCAAAACATAGAAGTCAACGGGAAAAATCAACTCATTTACCTTAACAAGCACGTCCTCAAGAATCCCTTCCGACTTTTGAATGCTCCGGTTCGCAAATTGGAGAAGCCAACCAGTGGGCTTGAGCTCGCCGAAATTGAGGGCTTGGTAGATGACTTTAGGCATGACATTGATCCCCGCTCCCAAATCCGCAAGTGCATCCTTGATGACCATTTGACCCACAACGCAAGGTATTGAAAACTTTCCCGGATCTTGGAACTTTTGAGGTAAAGCGGGAGACAACATTGCCACCTCCGCTTGAGCCTTTGCCTCCTTGATCTTCCTTTTGTGAGTGCAAAGCTCTTTGAGGAACTTAGCGTACTTGGGGACTTGTTGAATGGCATCCAAAAGGGGAATGTTGACCTCCACCTTTTTGAAAGTCTCCAATAGATCCAGATCCATCTCCACTTGGAGTTTTGTTCATGAGGGCACCTCCACTAGAAGAATCAATGGTGCCCCTATCCGCCGGAGTGAGATCTTCGTAGAAATATTGTATGAGATGGTTCTCTTGAATTTGGTGGAACGGACAGCTTGCTAACAACTTGTTGAACCGCTCCCAATACTCATACAAGGTCTCTCCTTGTCTTTGCCGGATCCCACAAATTTCCTTCCGGATGGAGCTTGTTCTTGAGGCGGGAAAATATTTCTCCAAGAACACCCGTTTCATTGTGAGCCATGAATTAACTGCTCCATTTGGAAGGTTGAGCAGCCATTGCTTGGCGGACCCCTCCAATGAGAAAGGGAAGGCGCAGAGCTTCACCAAATCCTCATCCACCCCTTGAGGACGAAGGGTGGCACACACTATGTGAAATTCCTTGAGATGTTGGTTGGGGTCCTCTCCGGCAAGTCCATTGAACTTAGGGAGCCAATGGATTAAAGCCCCCTTGAGCTCAAAGTTGGCATCCTCATTGGGATAGATGATCCCAAGTAGTTGTTGAGTGAGATCGGGAGCCGCTAACTCCCTCAAGGTGAGGTCTCGATCGGCCATGAAAGAGCTTTCACCTGAAACACTAACAGAAAAGTCAAAAGGTTCCGGACCGAAAAAACTATCTAAGTCGCTACTAACACTAGCACCTTCACTAAATGATTGAGTAGGTAAAGCAAGATTATGCTCTATGTCCTCCACACCCTCAACCCTTCTAGAACGTCTTAAGTTTCTTAATGTCCTCTCAATTTCGGAGTCAAAACGTTCTAGTGGTCGATCATGGTGCGATCGAGTCATTCATAGAAAGCATATAAAACAAAGGTAACATGAAAACTAAATATTGAAGAAAAAATTCCGCACTAAATAGAAAAAGTGCAGATAATTATTGTATTTTTGTGTTTTTGTATATATGTAAGTATAGACTAATAGTGGATATGTAATGAAAAAGAAATACTATAGCTATGCACAAAGATCAAATCTTTAAAGCCTCCTCGGCAACAGCGCCAAAAATTGATGTGTTGATTAAGAATGTCGTTAATTCTCCCAACCAAATCAATTTAGAAATTAAGAACAAGTTTCCCAAAAAAATATTGAATTAATTAACTATAGAGTATAGATAGTTAACCCAAATCGTTTCTCAAAGGAGGCTCAAATATTTGATCTTAATATGTATAGTATATGTAAATAAAGTTTTGGATTGTGTAAGATATAGTGTAACTATGAAGTATAAGATATTAACAAGATAAAGGAGGCCTTGGTGTTGAGTAGTGCATAAAACCACTTTTTCCTTATCATAAACTCACATAGGCATTTTATCAAACATATGGGGTGCAATCTACACATGCATGGAAAATAAATAACTTAAGAGATTATAATCCAAACCAATTAAGCTAAATTTACCTAGACACATGCAAATCTAATTCTCAATCAAGAAAAAGCCCAACTCTCCTAGTCATGGGCACAAGATATTAATCCATATCAAAAACCCAAAACCTCAAGAACACAAATTAATTCCCCAATCAAGGAATCAATTTGTATCCAAGAGTGCAACCAAAACTTGCAAGCATTAATCCACACATACAAATTTTAATAGCATTTAACCAAGAAAATAGGGAGCAATCCAAAGAAACAAATAGCAAGCTTCAAGGGAAAATAGGTTTCTAACACTATCTCAACACCAAGCACCAAGAGAACTACTCACACATGAAGAAATTAGAAATGAAAATAAGAAGAGAAATTGATGGCAAGAATGGAAACTGAAATTGAAATATCAACAATAATTCAAGAGTGCAAATGTATCCAAGAACACCAAATATGGAGAAAAGAAAATAAAAACCTAGAGAGAAGTTAGAGCTTCTCTCTCTAGAAAACTAAAAGAGGAAAAGATGACCTAATAGTAAGTGTGAATCTCCCCAAAAGTGCTCCTCTCATTACATTAAAAGTCTCAAATTTAGAAATGAAAGATAGGGACCAAAAAGCAAAAATTACAAATTATAAAAAGCTGTCAGCCGCATAGTGGTCGCTGGCGACCTGAATGACTGGTCGCTGGGTCGCCAACGACCACAAACAGAAAGGGCCTTAAATCTGCCTTCATCAAGCATTGGTCGCCAACGACCAATGTGTGTGGTCTGTGGGTCGCTGGCGACCACTTCCTGGGCCAAAATCCTGCAGCATTTTCTCCGGCTCATCCAAGCATCCGCTCCTTCGCTCCTGCTGCTCCTAGGTTCCTGAAATCCAAAAACACTAACCAAGAGTACATTAAAAGATAACAAGACCAAGTACTACCTTAGAATCCTCTTTAAAGTCCGATTTTTTACTTCAACCGACAAAACACCAAATAAATCACAAACAAGGCAAACAAATGCTAATAAGACTACTAAGGAACACAAGATGCACATATAAGAATAAAGAATGCACAGAATTTCACATCCTATCAGCGCCTTGGCGCGCCAACGGCACTAGGCGCGTGAGTTCTGCCTACTTGGGCAGAACCGCATGTTAACCTTGATTGTTCATGCACCTCTTCCCTCCATACTTCCCCCACGTTCATAAAAACATCATTCAAGATTACATACATATATCAAAATCATAACACATGATGACTTTAGTTCATACTTTACAATATCACATAATCATCCATCATTAAATCAACTGCTCGCATACTTCATCAATTTTATACGAAATTCTTACTTCAGGGCTTAGCATATGAAATCAACAGCCTTATTCAATTGCAATCATTTTCAAGTATATTTGGATCTTCATTTTAAGCTTCATAGCAAATTATACTACTAGAGGATTACAACCTCATGTAATAACATCTCATTCATCCTTCAAAACCAACAACCATGCCTTTGTCATCAAGAAGGCCATCATACAATTATCCTTCACATCACATAGCTGACCAATACTTCAATAATCTCATATGCTTTTCCAAATTATCTTCTCCAAGTTTATATACTTATAAGGAAGTATTAAAGCATGTTATTTCCATTCTCACCACATACAAATCACATACACAAGCATTTACGTTCAAGGTGCCTTAAACTCATCAAAACAACATCAAATCACCGTCAAACCCATCAATTCAAAATCATACACATACCTATCTGACCTTCTCAAATTTCAGAACAGTGCATATTACACATGAACTTACATTCAAAACATCCACACATACCCTCATACACATCCAATTACAAGTTCATTTGATTCACACACATTTAACGATCAAAATCATGACAATACAAGTATGTAGCAAGTTATTATGATGCACTATAACCCCATATCAGAGGATGGGCAATATGCAATTGCAGATTGCAGTAGGGGTCGCGCCATGGCGCACCACAAGCGCTAGGGCGCGCATTGTGCACTGATTTGCAGAGTTGGGAACAACTCTGTCTCCAGCTCGTCCGTCACCTCCATACCCCTCCCAACAACTCAGAGACCAACCTAGGAACTCATGAACACTCCTCTCAGTAACCCTAACTTAGTCAGTCCAATGCTCACACCAAGAATCAAGCAAAAATCCACATGCATGTACTTCAAACATCATAACCATGCCTCTTTAGGTTCTATACATCAATACACATGCACAATCATCTCATACAACAATGCATCCCGAATTTCGGGTTCTGGAACAACATGTAATCAGGAGCAATGAACTCAACAATATGAAATACACAACAAGGGAGACTTATGGGGTTGGTAACTCACCTCAAAATGAAGAAAAGTGCAAGAGAATGGTAATGGATTTTGGTCTCCTACGCTCTTCCTCAAGCTGGCCGTGGATGAAGCTTTGGGGTGAAGGGAAATGAGCTTTCTCTCAAAGTGTTTCTTAGTGGAGGGTGCTCTCTTTGTGAGAGTGAATATGAGTAAATGGTGGCATGAAATGCCACGGTCATTCACATATAGGTGGGTATTTGGTATGTTGTTTTGAGTGTTGTGTGCGTTTAGGTGGTGAGTATAAGTATGTGTATGTGCATGGGTATGAGTGTGAGTAAGTGTTTGTGAATGGAATTAGGTGGTGAGAGTATAATTCAAATTATTTTGGCTCTCAATAATGGTTTTGGTTGTGCCTAGTATAACACCCTAATAATTAATCCTCCATGCTATAGTCATTTCAGACTAATTACTCAAGTGTCACTCTTGAACATCACAGCATGTACTACCCTTTTAAAATAATTACTATGAAAATACGTGGGAATAAATTTCGAAAATATCATACTTTGAAAATAGGGGCAACGTCATGCGTATAATCGTCATAATACATCTCGCATCAGTATTACATAATAACGTACACGCAATCTTAGCATAATACAAATAAGTTTCCCACATCATACCATCACAAGTATCAACCATAATATCATAAATAATACATCGACATAAGTAGTTCCGGCTAACATAGGTCCGGTCTCAACATAACAAGCATAAACAAAGCGAAACTAAAACAACTAGCGGATGCTCGGAAGCCTCCGTCGTCAATCCCGCCTATCGTCTTCGGATCCAGATCTGCCTGTTCACCTAAAATATTTATCCACAGATAGGGTGAGCAACTAAAGTTCCTCAGTAGGAGCGGTCACCTCGAGTTTATTTAGAAAATAGGTGTAACATGCATGTCATATTCAATTCGGGTATAAGTTCGCAAATATGTCATATTTCCCCAAGTGACCTTAACCTAAGTGTGTCTTGCACATTTTATTCATACATATATTATAACATGCATCTTTGCTCATATACTAATTTCATGTGCGGTATACTATGTGCGCCTAACACATCCATAACATAACCATAAATCAATTCATTATCCTCAATGTTGTTTTTCTGTTAACTGTAACCTCTTTGAATCTTTTTGGCCATTTCCCCTCTCTATCATCTCCTCCAACCTACCAAAATCCCAGGCATGAGCTCATCCTATCATAACGGGAAGAAGGGGGCGCCGCCCTCCCATTCGATGAGGCCGCAGGCGGGGTTGCCATCCACATAAGGCGACCATGTGTTTTAACTTATACTTTAATCTCATCTATGCGCCACCCGATGACGTCTTTGTTATTAACATATGACTAACATTTCATAATCACATAACCAAAGAAATCATTCTTTCATCACATAATTCTCCATTAAACACTTACAATTACTTATCAACAGAGATAATTTCGTCATTAAATTAGTACAACAACATTTCATCAAAACATGGGTAAAATCGTCAAAAATCACAAAAATCATCGGCCGCTAGCACCCGTCCACGACGATGCACGCGCCAGCGCGTGTCAATATGGATGCTAGCGCGCTACCGGTCGCTAGCGCCTGCCTTCTGGGCGCTAGCGACGGACCTTCGACCTGCACCAGAAACTCAGAACAGAACAACCAGAATATCATACCAACATGCATCTAAACACGACTTCACAGTATAGTTCATATATATACACGTAAATAAAACTTAAAGTAAACCCCTACCTCTCGTAGACCTCCGATTTAAGCTCAAATCCTTACTTGCTCTTACTAGCTCTACTCAAAATGCTCCAAAATAAAATTTGATGATGATGAAAGTGGTTGTATGGAAAATCCAATCGGTTAGAATCGTAGAGAATAATGAGGAGAACCAGAATATGTGATTTAATTTCTTATTTGATGAGTATTTTTGGTAGGATTGAGGATTTGAGTGATTTGGGGTTGAGAGGGTTTGAGAGAATTTGGGGGTTAGGGTTGAGTGATTTTGGGAGAGTGAGGTTTCTGAGTGTCTTTAGGTTATTTGGGACGGAGGGACCATGCTGCAATATTAAAAAGATGAGGACCAGGGGCTAAGCTGCAAAAATTGCAGAACTTGCTGTTCTGCTGCGACATGGTAGCTAGCGCCTGAATCTCGATCGGCCACGCGCTAGCGGCTGTCCCCTGACAGAAATGCAGAATTTCTTCTAAGTGCCCCCAACAAGCATCCTAACTCACTCCTACTCCTACAAATATGGCCCAAACCTTCCTCACGCCTCAAAAACACTTGGGGACATATTACTCTAATCATAACATCCTAATCCATAACCAACACACTCAAATCAATACTAATAATTACATCACTAACTCATCCAATTCCCTACAATGCATACAAGAACTCTTTCAAACCCTTCAACACTATATCTAGGATGACTCTCACCATGCATCACTCCTCAAACATTAAAACCATGTATGAAATCATTCAATCGTTCATATGTCATCATCACATATACCTTTGTACATCCAGCATATTTTAACAGCACATTCGATACACACATATATATATCCATAGCATATAAAACACGCATAGTTCACAGTCAACAAACAATGCACACATCATACACAACATTTCATACGCATATGAGTCAAATAGCCCCTAATCAAGGTTAACTACCACGAATTACCCTCAATTAGGAAGTACTGAAAAACGGGGTGTTACATTACTCCCCCCTAAAAAGAATTTCGTCCCGAAATTCGAGTACTTGCAAAAAGATCTGGAAACTGGTGCCTCATCTCGTCCTCAAGCTCCCATGTGAACTCCTCTAGCCTACCACTACCCGAGGCCACCTTCACCAAAGGCACCTCTTTATTTCGTAACTTTTTTAAACCGCGGTCGACGATTCTCATTGGAGGTAATCTAAATGTTAAATTATCCCTTAATTGGACTTCCTCCGGCTCTAAGACATGACTGGGGTCGGAATGATATTTTCTGAGTTGTGAGGCATGGAAGACATTAAGCATGTTTGAAAGTTTTGGGGGTAAGGTCACTCGGTAAGCGACTGGCCCGTCTCGACTCAGGATCTGAAATGGACCAATGTACCTAGGACTTAGCTTTTTGACTCTCATGGCTCGTCCTATACCTATTGTGGGGGTAACCCGCAAAAACACATGCTCTGCTACTAGGAACTCTAAGGGTCTACGCCTCTGATCCGCATAGCTCTTCTGGCGACTCTGGGCCGCCAGCATCCTTTCCCTAATCCTCTTCACTTGTTCTGTGGTCTCGCTCACTAGGTCGGGTCCTAACACACTAGCCTCACCAGGATCATGCCAACACAACGGGGACCTACATTTCCTCCCGTACAACGCCTCAAAGGGCACCATACCAATGCTGGCTTGGTAGCTGTTGTTGTACGAAAACTCTATCAAAGGTAGCATCTTGTCCCAACTCCCCCTACCATCCAGCACACATGCTCTCAGCATATCTTCCAAGGTTTGGATCATCCTCTCCAACTCTCCATCCGTTTGGGGGTGATATGATGTGCTCATGCTCAACTCTGAGCCAAGCGCCTTCTAGAGTGCCTCCCAGAAGCGAGACGCAAATCTCGGATCACGATCCGAAACTATCGTTTTCGGCACACCATGTAACCTTACCACCTCCCTGATATAGATCTCTACCAACTTCTCCAGAGGATAAGTCATCCTAATCGCCTGAAAGTGAACCGACTTAGTCAGCCGATCAACAATGACCCACACTGCATCATGGCCCGCTTGAGTCCTTGGCAATCCGGACACGAAGTCCATGGATATGCTCTCCCACTTCCACTCGGGCACGCTCAAGGGTTGTAACAACCCGGGCATCCTCTTATGTTATATCTTGACCTTCTGATATACCAAGCACTTGTTTACCCATTCCGCTACATCTCTCTTCATACCTTGCCACCAAAAACATCTTACTCAAATCCTGATACATCTTATCGATGTCGGGGTGAGTAGTGAAGTGGCTTTTGTGAGCCTCCTCCAGAATAGCCTTCCGGAGGTCACCACTCGCCGGTACACACACTCTCCCTTCAAACCTCCACAGACCATCCTCGTCACGCTTGAAACCTTACATCCTTCCCTCTCTCACTACATCTAACAACTTCCTGAACTTGACATCCTCCTCTTGGGCTCTCTCTATCTCCTTCATAAAGGTACTAGATACACTAATTAAGGTGGCTCACTTGGATGCTAGATGGGGTTAGGGTCACACCAAGGTTAAGAAGGTTAAGAAGGTTAAGGTCTCTAAACTTCTCTATGAGTTGAGCTTCTTTTATCATCATATGGGCTACGCTTACGATTCTACGGGTTAAAGCATCTGCTACAACATTGGCCTTGCCAGGATGGTAGTTCAGTACAAAATCGTAATCTGTTAGCTCCAAGAACCCTACATTGTCATAAGATGTTTTGAATGATAAAAATCTTTAAGTGTTGGATAAGAATTTTGCTTGTGAATACTAATGGTTTCATCAAGTGTTTCAGGAGATTAACCTATGAGGTATTAAAAATATTAAGAAAACACTTGAAGCAAAAGAGCACCCAAGAGGCGCATAGCATAGCCTCAGGCAAGCTAGAGGCGCATATCACAAGCTAAAGCTAGAGGCTCATAGCATAAGGTAAAGCTAGAGGCTCATAGCATAAGCTCAAAGCATCAAGGGAAGCTTCTTGCACCACAAGCAAGCTATAGGTGGAGCATAGCATAAGCTCAAAGCATCAAGGGAAGCTTCTTGCACCACAAGCAAGCTATAGGTGGAGCATAGCATAAGCTCAAGACACCAAGGGAAGCTTCTTGCAACACAAGCTACCTCTAAGTGGAGCAAAATACAAGCTCAACACATCTTGGAAGCTCAAGCAAGCTCAAGCTAGTAAGCAAAGCTACCTAGCAACCAAAGCTAATCACCTAGGCTTGGTGATAGTAGAACAAGCTAAGCACACCAAGGGAGCTCAAGCAAGATTAAGCTCAAGCAAGCTCAAGTAAGCATAGGCGCATGGAAGCATGAGCTCAAGCATTAAATACAAGTTCAAAGTTTCCTTATTTGGAAGTGGACTTTGATGCCTATAAATACCCCACCATTTGACAAGAGAATAAAGAGAATCAAGAACAGAAAAGCTGAAACTCTGTCGAAAATTCTAACAACTATGAAGGTGCTTGTGACGTGAGAAGGGGGTTGAATCACGTCTACTCAAAAACTTTGTTACCTGAAACTTGCAATTCTGATCAAGCTATAAGCTTGTCTAATTATAGAGTGCAGCGAATTAGAGAATGATGCAAGCTTAAGTTTCGAATTAGCTTAGCCTTAGGTGTAAGGCTTGCTTATGTTATAATCACTTTGTGCTTGTAGATTAAGTTAATTGATGTAGCCTTTGAGCTTTGGCTCTAGGTGGCCAAGTTATGTTACTTTAATCAAGTTAGATGCAAGTGTGTGTGCTCTATGTTATGCGAAAATGCTATGTAAAAGATAAAGGTAGAGAGAGTGCACACAGTAAGTTTTTATACTGGTTCGGCAATGTGCCTACTCCAGTCCTCAAGCTTCACTTGAGAGTTTACTAATCACCACCTCCAAACACTTGAAGGATTTCTGCCTCAGCACACCACTGGGGACTTCTTGCACTTCACACTTGAAGTGACTAACTGCACCTCAGCCTAGAGATGACTTCCTTGCCTTCAACACTGAAGGTCTTTCTACCCTGCCTTGAACCTTCAAGGACTTCTGCCTTCACAACTAGAAGGACTTGTACAAACAGTGAATTGAAGAGATTCTTGTGATTCTAAGAATCAAATAAGATCTTAGATGCAACTAAGCTTTGCTCTTATTTGATCTTCAAAGCTTAACTTGCAAATGCAAGGATATTCAAATTGTTCTTAGCTAAACCTTACAAATTACCCCTTTTGATCTAAATGTATATGAATTCGAGTACAAATGATTGTTTGGATTTTTGACAGAGTTTCGGCTTTTTGTTCTTGATTCTCTTAATGCTCTTGTCAAATGATGGGGTATTTATAGGCATCAAAGTCCACTTCCAAATAAGGAAACTTTGAACTTGTCTTTAATGCTTGAGCTCATGATTCCATGCGCCTATGCTTGCTTGAGCTTGCTTGAGCTTAATCTTGCTTGAGCTCCCTTGGTGTGCTTAGCTTGTTCTACTATCACCAAGCCTAGGTGATTAGCTTTGGTTGCTAGGTAGCTTTGCTTACTAGCTTGAGCTTGCTTGAGCTTCCTAGATGTGTTGAGCTTGTATTTTGCTCCACTTAGAGGTAGCTTGTGTTGCAAGAAGCTTCCCTTGGTTTCTTGAGCTTATGCTATGCTCCACTTATAGCTTGCTTGTGGTGCAAGAAGCTTCCCTTGATGCTTTGAGCTTATGCTATGCTCCACCTATAGCTTGCTTGTGGTGCAAGAAGCTTCCCTTGGTGTCTTGAGCTTATGCTATGCTCCACCTATAGCTTGCTTGTGGTGCAAGAAGCTTCCCTTGATGCTTTGAGCTTATGCTATGAGCCTCTAGCTTTAGCTTATGCTATGAGCCTCTAGCTTGCTTGAGGTTATGCTATGCTCCTCTTGGGTGCTCTTTTGCTTCAAGTGTTTTCTTAATATTTTTAATACCTCATAGGTTAATTTCTTGAAACACTTGATGAAACCATTAGTATTCAAAAGCAAAATTCTTATCCAACACTTAAAGATTTTTATCATTCAAAACATCTTAGGACAATGTAGGGTTCTTGGAGCTAACAAACTATTTGTACTCGAATTCATATACATTTAGATCAAAAGGGGTAATTTGTAAGATTTTAGCTAGGAACAATTTGAATATTCTTGCATTTGCAAGTTAAGCTTTGAAGATCAAATAAGAGCAAAACTTAGTTGCATCTAAGTTCTTATTTGATTCTTAGAATCACAAGAATCTTTTCAATTTACAGTTTGTACAAGTCCTTCTAGTTGTGAAGGCAGAAGTCCTTGAAGGTTCAAAGCAGGGTAGAAAGACCTTCAGTGTTGAAGGCAAGGAAGTCATCTCTAGGTTGAGGTGCAGTTACTCACTTCAAGTGTGAAGTGCAAGAAGTCCCCAGTGGTGTTCTGAGGCAGAAATCCTTCAAGTGTTTGGAGGTGGTGATTAGTAAACTCTCAAGTGAAGCTTGAGGACTGGAGTAGGCACATTGCCGAACCAGTATAAAAACTTACTGTGTACACTCTCTCTACCTTTATCTTTTACATAGCATTTTCGCATAACATAGAGCACACACACTTGCACCTAACTTGATTAAAATAACATAACTTAACAACCTAGAGCCAAAGCTCAAAGGCTACATCAATTAACTTAATCTACAAGCAAAAAGTGATTATAACATAATCAAGCCTTACACCTAAGGCTAAGCTAATTCGAAACTTAAGCGTGCATCATTCTCTAATCCGCTGCACTCTATAACTAGACAAGCTTATAGCTTGATCAGAATTGCAAGTTTCAGGAAGCAAAGTTTTTAAGCAGACGTGATTCAACCCCCCTTCTCACGTCACAAGCACCTTCAATTGGCATCAGAGCTCGGCCTTGGGGTTGAGCACTCTAACAAGTGTCAAGGAAAAGATCAAGGGACCTATGGCAACTAACAACGCATACATTGCTGATGGCGCCTCAACAAGCAAACCACCAATGTTCCTGGGTGGTGACTATGGATATTGGAGGGATAGGATGACACTATTCATCCAATTCAATAGCCTAGATTTGTGGGACATTGTAGAAAATGGAGACAATCCAGTTCCATCAGGGCCTAAACTCACATGGACAGCTGCACAGAAGGAGCAGGTCCAGATGAACAAGAAAACTAAGTACATAGTCCTATGTGCTTTAACCAAAGAAGAATACAACAAGATAATGTCTTGTGATTCAGCAAAGGAGATATGGGACAGGCTTGAAGTATTGCATGAAGGCACCAGTCAGGTTAAGGAGACAAAGATATCTATTCTTTTACATAAGTATGAGTCTTTCAAAATGGAACAAGGCGAAAGCATAGATGACCTAGCAGTCAGATTCCTCAATATAATAAATCAACTTAAAGTGCTTGGGAAAATATATCCAACCTCAGAAATGGCTATGAAAATCCTAAGAAGTCTGACTCCAAAATGGAGACCAAAAGTGATAGCTATTCAAGAGGCCAAGGACCTCAAGAAACTCGGTCTAGATGAACTCCTTGGGTGTCTAAAGACTCATGAGATAGAGTTAGCTGCAGAAGAAGAGTCAAGCTCCTCTAGACACCAAAAGACCTTGGCTCTCAAGAGCACCTCTGTCAGGAAACACAACAAAAACAAGGCTCTTAAGGTAATTGAAGAATCTGAAACAGAAGAAGAGTCAGAAGAGGACTTGGATGAAGAAGAGATGTCCATGCTTCTCAGGAAGATGACAAGAGCATGGAAGAATCGCTCCAAAAAGGGAAAAGAGGCTCTATCCATAAAGGAGAAGAAGGGAAAGACCAAGCTAGAAAACACCACTTGCTTTCAGTGTGGTGAAAAGGGGCACTTCAAGAATGATTGTCCCAAGAACAAGCAGACCAAGAAGAAGTTCTTCAAAAAGAAAAAGGTCTTGGCTGCAACGTGGAGTGAGTCAGAGGCTGAAGACTCAGACTCAGAGGAAGAAACAGAGGAGGAAGCTAACCTCTGCTTCATGGCAGATGCTCACACTGACTCTGACTCTGACTCTAGTGATGAAGATACTGAGGTAAATTTCGATATTCCCTCTCCTTCTTACCATGAGCTCTCTAATCTTTACGATGAGTTGTTGATGGATTCAAAGCAGCTCACAACTCATTTTTTGACCACTAAAAAGGCTTTAAAAAACTGTGAGTCAGAAAATGAGCTGTTAAAGTCTAAAAATGAGAAGCTTGAACAAGAACTCCAAGAGATGATAAAAGATAATATCAGTCTTGGTGAGTTATGCAAACAACTTGAAACAGATGCTTCTGTGTTTGTGGAGAAGGCTGAGACTGCCATGTACCAAGCACAGAAGACAAACGTACTTCTCATCAAAGACTTAGAAAAAATGGTGAATGGAACCAAGATGTTGGACATGATGCTAGGTGGGCAAAAGCCATACTTAGATCACACAGGCCTTGGGTACACACCAGTGTTTCATGAAGACACTTTGATACCACCAACAGATAGAGAGCCTATACCTACCTATCTTTTTTGTTTTAAACATGGGCATAACAGAGAGAGATATCCAATGCTCAAAAGAGAAACCACATCCAAAGCCAAGAGTGGCACTAGGAAAGGTACCTCCAAGAGAAACTGGAACTCTCAGCAGCCTAAGCCAAAGGCTGGAAAGGCTAACACAAAAGGACCCAAGAAGGCATGGGTACCTAAAAACTCTTCATCTGTGAATGCAGGAACATCAAGCTCAGGTAAACCATCAGGAGCAGCATCCACCTCTGCAAGATGAGAAATGGTACCTAGACAGTGGCTGCTCAAGGCACATGACTGGGAGCAAGCACTGGTTCAAAGAGGTCAAATCAAAAAGAAAAGGAACAGTGCGCTTCGGTGGTGGAGCCAAAGGCAAGATCATTGGTAAGGGAAATGTAGGTAAAACTCAAACCCATCAAATATCTGATGTTTTACTCGTAGATGGCCTGACTCACAATCTCTTAAGCATAAGTCAATTTTGTGACAAGGGCTTAAAAGTTGAGTTTCTTGCTAAGTATTGTAATGTGATAGATCTTGCAACTAGCAAGGTAATCCTTGAGGGAAGAAGACTAGGCAACACCTATGTCATCTACCTAGAGGACCTTCTAGATCAAGACGTGAAGTGTCTTGCATCCATTGAGGATGACAAGTGGCTCTGGCATAAGAAGCTAGGTCATGCCCATATGAAACTGCTTTCTGAGATATCTCAGAAAAGCTTAGTCAAAGGGCTTCCCAAGATCCGTTATGACAGGGACTCCACCTGTGATTTCTGTGAGAAAGGAAAACAGACCAAAGCCTCCTTTCAGAGCAAGAAAGTAGTCTCAACTACGAAACCACTTGAGCTACTTCACTTGGATCTATTTGGACCTACTAGGACAGCTTCACTAGCAGGGAAACATTACTGCCTTGTCATAGTATATGATTTCACCAGATTCACATGGGTTATTTTCTTGGCGCATAAGGATGAGACTTTTGAAAAGTTTAAAACCTTTGTGAAAACAATTTCAAATGAAAAGGGCTCTCAAATCATCACCATTCGTTCTGACCATGGTGGTGAATTTGAAAACAAAGCTTTTGAAAAATTTTGTGAGAACCTAGGCATTGCTCATCAGTTCTCATCTCCTAGAACTCCACAGCAAAATGGAGTAGCTGAGAGAAAGAACCGAAGCCTCATCGAGATGGCAAGAACAATGCTTTTAGAAAGTGGTTTATCAAAGAGTTTCTGGGCGGAAGCTGTCAACACAGCTTGTTACATCCAAAACCGTGTTTTTCTAAGACCAAGTCTCAACAAGACACCTTATGAGCTTTGGAAAGGAAGAACACCCAACATCTCTTACTTCCATATTTTTGGCTCACCTTGCTTTATCTTGAACACATTGGACAAACTATCAAAGTTTGATTCCAAATCCGATGAAGGAGTGTTTCTAGGATACTCTGTTGTATCCAGAGCTTACAGGGTCTATAACAAACAACGAAGAACGGTTGAAGAAACCATCCACATAAAGTTCAAGGAACTCAAAAATGATATCAAACATACAGTGGAGGACCTTGAAGAAAGACTAAGAGACCTAGTAATAGAGCCTAAGCAGTGCGAACATCAACCACCACTCAAGGACGATGAAGATGATTTCCCAATTATCAAGAAGTCACCTAACACAGGGGGAGACACTCAAAATAACATTGTAGCTCCAAAACCCAACACACCTCAAAGCAATGAGGTAAACCCAAAGGTGGCACCATCCTCACCCATTAGAGGGTACAGGGGTGTCAATGACTTAAGAACAGTTGTAGGAAATCAAATCTTAGGAGATCTTTCACTAGGTGTCAGAACCAGAAGGTCTCTAACCTTTGACGCCAACTATGCTTTAGTCTCAGAAGTAGAACCTGAAACCATCCAAGAAGCCTTGGATGAACCTAGTTGGGTAGCTGCCATGCAAGAAGAACTTAACCAGTTCGAGAAGAGCAATGTATGGACACTTGTGAGGAAACCCAAAGGTAAATCAATCATAGGTACCAAATGGGTGTTCCAAAACAAGTTAGATGAAGCTGGCAAGGTGGTCCGCAACAAGGCAAGGTTGGTTGCTCAAGGCTACAACCAACAAGAAGGGATAGACTATGATGAGACATTTGCCCCGGTTGCAAGGCTGGAGGCGATAAGAATGCTACTAGCATTTGCGGCTTACAAGGGCTTCAAACTCTATCAGATGGATGTCAAATCAGCTTTCCTCAATGGCTATCTGAATGAAGAAGTCTATGTTAGACAACCACCAGGTTTCGAAAGTGAGACCTATCCTGAGCATGTCTATCATCTATCAAAAGCTCTTTATGGTCTCAAACAAGCTCCTAGAGCTTGGTATGATAGACTAAGCAGTTTTCTGATAGAAAATGGATTTACTCGCGGAAAGGTTGACACCACCCTATTTACATTAACTGAGAACTCTAATTTTCTTATTGTTCAAATCTATGTTGATGATATAGTTTTTGGTGCTACTAACGAATCTCTTTGCAAGAAATTCTCTGAGTTGATGCAGGGGGAGTTCGAGATGAGCATGATGGGTGAGCTCAAGTTCTTTCTAGGACTTCAAATTAAGCAAGAGACATATGGTACCTTCATCCATCAGGAGAAGTATACCAAGGAACTCTTGAAGAGGTTCATGATGGAAAAGTCAAAGCCTTTGAGCACTCCAATGCACCCATCACAAGTCATCGACCTGGATGAAAATGGAGAAAAGGTGTCTGAAAGCACCTATAGAGGTATGATCGGTTCCCTACTTTATTTAACTGCTTCTAGGCCTGACATTCAGTTAAGCGTAGGCATTTGTGCTAGGTTCCAATCTAGTCCAAGGCACTCACACTTAACTGCAGTCAAGCGAATTTTGAGATACCTGTAAGGTACTACTAATCTTGGCCTTTGGTACAAGAAGGGTACTTCTTCTGTGGTTGCAGGTTACTATGATGCAGACTATGCAGGCGACAGAGTAGACCGGAGGAGCACAAGTGGATGTTGTGTATTCTTGAGATGCACTCATCACCTGGAGCTGCAGGAAGCAGAGCACAATTACTTTATCCACAGCTGAAGCAGAATATGTAGCAGCAGTTGGATGTGTCTCTCAAATGCTATAGGTCAGGAACCAACTCATGGACTATCACCTAAGGTATGAAAAGATCCCAATCTTTTGTGATAATACTAGTGCAATAGCTCTAGCTAAGAACCCCATTCAACATTCTAGGTCTAAGCACATAGATATAAAACACCATTTCATAAGAGACCATGTGCAAAAAGGTGATATTGAGTTAAAATTTGTAAATACGGAAGATCAAGTGTCTGTCATATTTACAAAGTCTTTAGCTGAAGATCGCTTCAACATGTTGAAGGATATGCTTAGCTTAAAACCTTTTTGAAAAATTTCAAGGTTATAAAAAAGAAAAATTAAAAAAAAACGGAAAAAAAATAATTAAAAAAAAACAAAAAAAAAATAATTAAAAAAAACGAAAAAAAAAATCTAAAAGTTTCAAAAAGTTAGCTATACCTCCCCAATGGTAGTATTGTATGTACTAGACTACTAGTTTGAGTACATGAGCTAGATAAAGCTAGGAAAGCAAAAATTTTAAAGTGAAGTTCATGGGAGGAGGAGAAGTGGCGCAGAGCTTACTAGAAAGTAAGGAGGAAGGGCCTCTTTGCAATTAAAAAGTCAACTAAGCTCTAGAGGGGTCAAATATTGCTAATTAGTTTATCAACTTAAAATTTTAGTGGACCCCACTCTATTATTTTCACCCCATATATATATTATTTACCAAAAATAATTTTTATTTTTGTTATTTAATTTTGCAAAATTAAAAAATTAATGTTAATTTATTCATTAATTGTCTTGCAATAATTTAAAATATGAGAGCATCTTGGGAAATCTCATTAATGCTAATATATCCTCATGGAGCCTTCCCATTGGTTGTGACACTCTCATGGAGCCTTCCCATTGGTTGTGACACTCTAATTGCATATTCTCTCATTAAATGCTCAACCAATCACACATCAATCTTTTTTCTCTCAAATCTCTTAAATTTTTTTTTTTTTGTTTTCTTTCTCCTCTCACCCTCTCAAATTCCCCCCCCCCCCCTCTCTCTAGCTAGCCTCCACTCATATTTTTACCTAGCCTATGCTCATTTTTTCCACCTAGCCTCTTCTCATATTTTTCACCTAGCCTCCACTCATATTTTCCACCTAGCCTCTTCTCATATTTTTCACCTAGCCTCCACTCATATCCTCTACCTAGCCTTCACTCATATTTTTCACCTAGCCTATGCTCATATTATCCACCTAGCCTCTTCTTATATTTTCTCCCTAGCCTCCTCTCATATTCTTCACCAAGCCTCTCATCACCTCACCACCTCATATAAGCCTATAGCCTCACCCCATCTCATCTCTATCACCTCCACCCTTCATAAAGCCTTCACCTTTACACCTTAAGCCATCACCTTCACACATAAAGCCTTCACCTTTACCTTTTTCTAGCCATAATCTCCATAAAAATCACACCTTTACATCTAAAGCTTTCATCTTTACATATAAAACATTTTTTTCTTCTCTTGGCCTCATACTCAAAATTCTTGGCCTTGCACCATAAATTTCGATTTTTCTTCTCTCTCTCTTGTCCTCTCTAAACCTTGTGTCATATCCATGGGTTCCAAAGGCATAGCAAGATCGGGTGAGACAAACATTGTTCTCAAGGATGTATACGAGGATCCAACAAAGGAAAAGAACTTTGAAGATAACTACTAAGAGCCATTGCCTATGGAAAAGTTTTGAAAAGAAAAGCACTTGACAGTGTGCAAAGTTTCAAGAACACATTACTTGCACAAGAAAATTGGATGGAGATGTTCATGGAAACACCAAGATTAAACATCCTATGGCGGTTAGGAGTTTTTACTCTCAATTAAATTATAATTCTAAAGAGGGTTACACATCATATGTTGGAAACACCAAGATTAAACTCTCCGAAAAGACCATTACTAAGGTGTTCAAAGCAAGAAGTAGTGGAGTGGAGATCACCTCTCAAAAGGATTGGTACAACACTCAACTCATTGAAGAACATGAGGTAGTTCAAGTTCTTACAAGAAGAAGTGACTTAACCTTACAAGAGGTTAAGTATCATCATCTCTCATTCTTGGCTCAACTCATGCTCCTTGTAATTCAATTTTGCATAATACCTAGGAAAGGTACAAACAATCTAATTAGTAGCATGGAGGAAATGTTGCTATATCACATGCTTGTAGGCTCTAGGATTAATTTTCCTAAGCTTATGATTGACTACATGTATTCCTCTGACAACAAGAAAGGTAACCTTCCATATGGTATGCTACTCACCAAGATATTTGAATTCAAGAAGGTGGAGCTAGAAAAGTTTGAATTTTTCTTCAACAAACATTCAATCACCTTCAACACTATTGATGCAATCAAGAAGAAAAGGAGTAAAGAAAATAAGAAGAAGCTAGTGGTTCCCCAAGAGAAAGTTGTCAACAAGGTAGTCAAAAGTACAAAATCAATGGTTGTTGAAAAAAGTGTTGACCAAGGTGACAAGTCAACAAAAGTCACCAAGGGAGTGGTAAATGAAAAGAAAAGAAAAAGTGCTCATAAAGATGACTACATTCAAAAGAGAAAGAAGTTACTCCACTCTATTGTTAAAAAGGTAACTCTTCAAAGAACCGCCTCAAGGGCTACCTCTCAAAGTCACCCTTCACCCCCTTCTCATCATACACCACCTTCACCCCCTTCACCTCTACAAACACAACCTCCATCCCCACCTTCTCCTCAATTTCGTGTTTCTCTACCACCTCCACCACTCTCTTCACAACTTCATAGTTCAAACTTAGAGGCACCTCCATTTACTCTTGAAGAAGTTTCGGATGATGGATTCATGTCTGAAGGAACAATCAACATGATGGTGGATGAATTGCAAGACTTTATGGATGCACCCAATGAGAATAACATGATGGAAGAAGATGAGAACCTTGAAGAACCCGAAAATGTGCAAGAGAATGCAGTTGAAGAGGAGCATGTGGCTCATGAAATTGCTCCACCTCCAAGACAAGCAATTTTTGATCCTTCTCTAGAGGTCATCCGGCCATCATCACCACCTCTACAACCTCATCAAGACTTGGTTGCTTCATTTTATAACTTGGAAGTTCAAGGTTTGGGTTACTACCGACAAAGATCAAGTTCATCTAATGCAAGCCCTAACACCAACACTCTTAGTGAAATTCGGGACCTACTCTTCCTAGCACTTCAAGGCTATAGGCGCTACATGTGAAGACCACCCCTGTTTGGGTTGATTTTTGATGAAGACAAAGGGGGAGAAAAAGTAGAAGAAGTAGTAGCTTCTAAGTAGCTTCTAGTATGATCTTAGTAGTATAGGTGCATACACCTAAGGGGAGCAAGTAGCTTATTTTATCTTAATTATTTCTCTTTATGCATAACCTTAAGCATTTCTTTGTATTTTGCCATTGCATGAGTTAAATTACAAAAGTTAAATTCTACTATTTGCTTATCTCTCAATATTATGATTATGCTACTATGAGAAATAATTCCTAAGTCCCCAAGACTTAAGAATAATTTTTCATAATAACATCAAACAAAACTCTTATTCTACTTAAGATTGTTATCATCAAAAAGGGGAAGATTGTTAGCTCCAAGAACCCTACATTGTCATAAGATGTTTTAAATGATAAAAAACTTTTAAGTGTTGGATAAGAATTTTGCTTGTGAATACTAATGGTTTCATCAAGTGTTTCAGGAGATTAACCTATGAGGTATTAAAAATATTAAGAAAACACTTGAAGCAAAAGAGCACCCAAGAGGCGCATAGTATAGCCTCAGGCAAGCTAGAGGCGCATAGCACAAGCTAAAGCTAGAGGCTCATAGCATAACCTAAAGCTAGAGGCTCATAGCATAAGCTCAAAGCATCAAGGGAAGCTTCTTGCACCACAAGCAAGCTATAGGTGGAGCATAGCATAAGCTCAAAGCATCAAGGGAAGCTTCTTGCACCACAAGCAAGCTATAGGTGGAGCATACCATAAGCTCAAGACACCAAGGGAAGCTTCTTGCAACACAAGCTACCTCTAAGTGGAGCAAAATACAAGCTCAACACATCTAGGAAGCTCAAGCAAGCTCAAGCTAGTAAGCAAAGCTACCTAGCAACCAAAGCTAATCACCTAGGCTTGGTGATAGTAGAAAAAGCTAAGCACACCAAGGGAGCTCAAGCAAGATTAAGCTCAAGCAAGCTCAAGTAAGCATAGGCGCATGGAAGCATGAGCTCAAGCATTAAAGACAAGTTCAAAGTTTCCCTATTTGGAAGTGGACTTTGATGCCTATAAATACCCCGTCATTTGACAAGAGCATCAAGAGAATCAAGAACAAAAAAGCTGAAACTCTGTCAAAAATTCTAACAACTATTTGTACTCGAATTCATATACATTTAGATCAAAAGGGGTAATTTGTAAGATTTTAGCTAAGAACAATTTGAATATTCTTGCATTTGCAAGTTAACCTTTGAAGATCAAATAAGAGAAAAACTTAGTTGCATCTAAGTTCTTATTTGATTCTTAGAATCACAAAAATCTCTTCAATTTACAGTTTGTACAAGTCCTTCTAGTTGTGAAGGCAGAAGTCCTTGATGGTTCAAAGCAGGGTAGAAAGACCTGCAGTGTTGAAGGCAAGGAAGTCATCTCTAGGTTGAGGTGCAGTTAGTCACTTCAAGTGTGAAGTGCAAGAAGTCCCCAGTGGTGTGCTGAGGAAGAAATCCTTCAAGTGTTTGGAGGTGGTGATTAGTAAACTCTCAAGTGAAGCTTGAGGACTGGAGTAGGCACATTGCCGAACCAGTATAAAAACTTACTGTGTGCACTCTCTCTACCTTTATCTTTTACATAGCATTTTCGCATAACATAGAGCACACACACTTGCACCTAACTTGATTAAAATAACATAACTTAGCAACCTAGAGCCAAAGCTCAAAAGCTACATCAATTAACTTAATCTACAAGCAAAAAGTGATTATAACATAATCAAGCCTTACACCTAAGGCTAAGCTAATTCGAAACTTAAGCTTGCATCATTCTCTAATTCGCTGCACTCTATAACTAGACAAGCTTATAGCTTGATCAGAATTGCAAGTTTCAGGAAGCAAAGTTTTTAAGAAGACGTGATTCAACCCCCCTTCTCACGTCACAAGCACCTTCATAATCCGTTAGAAACTCCATCCATCGCCTCTGCCTCATGTTCAACTTCTTCTGGTCAAACAAATACTTCAAACTCTTGTGGTCTGAGAACACTTCGAACCTTACCCCATAGAGGTAATGCCTCCATATCTTTAATGCAAACACCACGACTGCGAGCTCCAAGTCGTGGGTCGGGTAGTTAAGCTCATGGGGCTTCAATTGCCATGAAGCATACGCCACCACGTTACAATGTTGCATTAGCACACATCCCAAACCCTTTCTGGAAGCGTCGTAGAAAACCTAGACAGGTTCGCCAGGGTTTGGCAGAATCAACACCGGGGTCGAGGTCAATCTCCTCTTCAATTCCAAAAAGAACTCATCGCACTCCTTGGTCCAAACAAAAGGGGCATTCTTCCTAGTAAGCTTCGTCAAGGGTAGTGCAAGCTGGGAAAAACTAGCAATAAATATACGGTAATATCCCGCCAAGCCCAAAAAGCTCCGGACTTCCGTTACCGTAGTGGGTCTCTCCCAACTCATCACGACCTCTATCTTACTAGGATCAACAGAGATGTGTATGTGTGCACGAGAAGGGGGGTTGAATCATGCAAGTTTTAAAAATTACTTCTTAAAACTTTTACTTAGAAAGTTGTTTTTACTCAGAAGGTAGAATTAAGAGTTTGCAGCGGAAATTACTTTCTGAGAAGATTAAGTTTCTGAGAACTTAGTCTTTCTGAGAAAGTTCCTTTCTGAGCAATTTTAAGAAAATGACTTTACGTTAGAATTTCTTAAACGCTTTCTGATTTTAATCAATAAAGTTTTTACAAGACTTCTTAATTAAAATCGTGGCAAAGTTTTCCTCAAAGATTTATGCAAGTAAAGAGTAAGGGAGAAAAGCTTAACACAAAGAATTTTATACTGGTTCGGTTATAACCAACCTACTCCAGTCCTCAACCTTCAGTTGAGAGTTCTTAGATATTCTTCTTAAAGTGCCTTCCCAGACAACACTGCCTTTACCAAGTAAAGGACTTCCACCACTTCACAACCCGAAGTGGATTTCCTTGCCTCACACAAGAGGACTTCCTTGACTCTAACACTAGAGGACTTCTTTGCCTTAATCACTTAAGGACTTCCTTGCCTCACATTGAGGACTTCTTTGCCTTAAACACTTAAGGACTTAAACTTTGCCTCAAAAACACTTCGAGGACTTAAACTGCCTTCAAACAGCGAAGGACTTAGCGTTTTTCGGAAAGTTGTTTTTGCTTTGAAAACGAACTACTAAGATCAAGTTACAAACTTAATTTGACCCTTAGTAGACTTCTAGATTTAACTTACAATTGTAAGAATTTACACCAATACAGAACTAGAAGATTTTCGCAAAGTTGAAAGAACAATTCTGTAAAATTGTCTTTCTGAGAAAGTTCTAAGTTTTCGCAGATGATTTTCAATTCAGCAGAGTTTTAGCACGTTTAATCAAGAGTTTTTAGCGCAAGAGTTTTCATCACGTTGCTCTGGAATTGAACTCATATATATAGGCATTAAAGAGCCGCGAAACTAGAAGCTTTCACTTTGCTTATGTGGCTGTGTCCTTTTCAGAACGGCTCCCTGCTTTAGTCAGCGCGAAATGAGGAACTTTTCAGAACTGCACAGTGCGCGTGTTCCCACTTCCTTGGCTAGTTGTAGCGAGCTTTCTGAGACTGCTTGCGCTCCCTTGAGTTCAGACCCTTGGTTGCTTCTGAGTCCAACTTTCTGAGAGTTGTACGGACTTCTGAGGCGAACCTTCTGAGGGAAGACCCTTCTGAGAACTACTAGTCGCAAGGTCTTCTGAGGCGACAGTGTTCTTTCCTCAGAAACATGTTTTCACCTTCTGCGCTTCTGAGACATCCTTTCTGATATCTTTTGGCGCTATGATTTTATCAATTGATCTCGAGGCTACTTGATGTTTTGTCTTTGCTCATGGTATTGCAATAATTTAAAGCTTTCTGAGACACTTAGCGCACATATTAGCAAAATCTTAAGTAAAATTTTTATACTTATGGCTTACCTTGTTATCATTAAAACTTTCATAACTCTAAGAGAATTATGCCTAATTCTCTCATAAGGGTTCTGGAGCTTACAATCTCCCCCTTTTTGATGATAACAACTTAAGTCTTAAGATAATAATTTGGCTTAAGTTCAGAAGTGTTTCTGAGTAAGTTCACAACTTATTCAGAATGCACTTTTGCTTTCTTAGAAACTAACTTAGCTTTCTGAGAGAGGGCTTCGTTATTTTCTTAGAAGACTGTGATAATCAACAGTTAAAGTATGCAATGTATGATCACTGTTTGAGATTATCAATTATATAGCGTGTATTTCATGATGAATATATGTATGAAGTTCAGAAATACCAAGCTAAGTAAATTAAGAGATGCCAAATAATAAAAGATAAGCATAAAATTAAGTAAAACATGAGATGCCAAAATAATGATTTTTCATTCATGGTTTTGTAAAGATACAAAATATTTGGCTCCCCCTAAGTTCTAGCCTAGTGTTTACGATAGCCAATGTACAAAAATTTTATCATTTATCTACTCCCCCTTTGTTACATCAAAAAGGGTGGCTAAGACATAAACGCCAGCATTGACTTAGAACTACTGTCTTCTGGCAATGTAGCGTAGCAGCTGGCATATCTCCATGAGAATCTCGCTCTGAGTCGCATTCGGAGCGCATTCTGGAGGTAGTTCAGAGGAAGTGGAAGGCTGTTGAGAAGATGAGGGTTGGGATGGAGTAGGGCGAGAGACTTCAGCCTCAAGTACCTCATCGATGATATCCCTCTGTTGATATTCAGGAAGTTCTTCTTCTTGGACAGCTTTGTCTTCAATAGCAGCGAGTTCAATAGATGACTGCCTCTGAGTGTCCTCAGAAACTAGAGCAAGGTCTAGATCAGAAGGTTGCCGAGCTGATGGTTGCTCCATAGCACCAGAAGTCGGAGCATCTTCAGAGAGGTTGAAAGTTGAGATCTGGCTGTGTATGGCTTCACTGCCTTTCAACTTCTCAATTCGACCAAAGAAAGGCCGAAATTGCACAGAGGGTGGGGTGACTACCATTCTTCCCAGCTGAAAGCCGGAACCAATCATCGAGTCCGTAATCGAGAAGGTAGGACCTTGTTGATCAAAGGATGTAGGAGGAACCTCTGTTATATCTAGAGGAGGAACCTCTGGTTCCTTCTGAGAGTCCTTCTCAGATAGAGTTCCTTCTAAGGAACTGTGGGCAACAAATGCCTCAACTGCTGCAACTCCGGCAGCCATGGTAGCGTCAGTGCCCACCTCTAAGCTGAGCCCAGTACTGGTGGTCCCTGGCACTACTTCATGTGTTGAGACATGAGTTTCCTCATGTTCCGAAGGGATCTCAGAAGAGAGGGGACCAACCTCAGAAGTTGGTTCAAGTAAGGCTTCCTCATGTTGTAGTTGTTGTTCTGGTTGCATCTGAGCAGCTTCTGGAGTCTCAGAAGGTTGATCCAGTTCCTTCTGGACCTCAAGCATCGTCTGAGCCAATGACTCAGCATTCACAGTAGCAGCCTCAGTTGTGGTTGCCTCAGAAAGTTCCACCATAGAAACCTCACATGGCTTCTTCTGGGGCTCTTTCTTGGAGCTTCCAGCATCTGGAGTGCGATGCTCAATGCGGAAGCTTGCCGCATCTTCTTCCTCAGAAGAAGAATCAGCAACATTTCCTCCATGCCCCTGAACGTCTTCTCTGGTAGGAGAGACATTCCCAGAGGGGGAGGAGTGATGAGAAGCTTCTGCTTCTTCTTCAGTAGCAGCAATAGCAGCGGTAGTAGTGGTGGTGGTGGCAGCAGCAGCAGCAACTGCTATAATTTCTTTACCCGTCGGCTTCGGCGGGCTATGTTTCTTAGTGGTTTTTATCCCCACTCCTTTGTGAGACTTTCCCTGATAATTCAAGGAACGCAGGAGTTTAGTTTTAAATTTGGTGGGTTTAAAACCAGCAACAGAATCAGAAACAGGAATTGAAGTAGAAGAAGATTTAAGAAAGGAAGGTGGAGTTTTAGAGTAAGCTTTTACCAAACGACCACGTTTCTTTTTCCCTTCTGGTGGCACGTCTGGGACTTGGAGAGTTGGAGGTGTTTTCCTCTTTCTGGTCATGGGTTGCTCAGACGTTGTTTCTTCTGAGTCTTCAGCAGCCTCAACAACCTCAGGTTCCTTCTGAGGAGTCTTCTCCAGAAGCCATACTCCTTGTCACCCTTGTTGGAGAAGGGTGAGTCACCTTTGGCTGCTTCTTCTTCCTTTCTGAGGGGTCAGAAGCCTTTTCCTTTCCTTTCTCAGCCTTAGAGGGCTGTTTGGTGCTAGCAGCTCCCTTGTAAGGCTTTGCTTCTTCCTTCTTCTTAGGTGCCCCCGTCTCTGGTACCTTCTTCTTCTTGATGTTGTTGAAGGTGACCATGGTGAATTTGCTGTGGTTGAAGACGTATTCATAGTCTTCAAGAGGAAAAGATAAGTGATTTAAGATCTTGGTCAAAAGACTCCCATAGGGTAGACTTGTAAGCACTCTTTTAGGATGTGCTTGGTGCATCATGTAGTTTAGCACCATCCTCCCAAAATCAACCCTCTCTTTCTTCAGCAGATGGTAAAGTAGACATGCGTCCATGGTGGTGACATTCCTCATGTCTCCAATCCGAGGGAGAAGGGTATGCTGGATAACTGAGAAGATGATTCTGGCTTCTTGCGTGAGATGAGGCACCTTCACGCCCTTGAGTGGTAGACTGTAGCTACCAGTTAGAAGTGTTACTACTTCTTCTTCTGAGTCATCTACCTCCTTGACCCATTCTGGGTCGTCGGCGATGATAGCACCACCATTTAAGGTCTTGAAAATTTTGTTGATATCAGAGGAGGAGAAGCGGATCTGTTGATCAGCAATCGTGCTCTTGACCCCTTTGTTGGTGAACCTTTCTATTTGCGAATAGAATGCTCTCACCACATTTGGGTAGCACACGTCCTCGGAGCTCATCATGGCTGGCCATCCAGGTTGCTTGAGGAAAGTGAGTTGAAGTTCATCCACTTGATTGTATACGTTGAGAGGTAGTATCCTTCCCATAGCAAGATTTCTTGGAAGATAAGTCTTGTGGAATAGGGATTGCATCTCCTCATTGTCGTAGAGAATATCTTCGGATACTTCATTGAGGTTGTTTCTCATTAAGCCCTTAATCTCTCCAGAGAAGGCCATTTGGAAGAAAGGTTTAAGTTGAGAAGAGATGAGAGGAGATAGAGAAGAACAAGAGAGTAGAGATAGCAGAGAGAGAGAGAGAGAACAGTGAAGATTGGAAAGCGAGGAGAGGATTTGGCAGAGTTTTGGTATGTTTTAAGCGCAAAGTGCTCAAATGGAACAAAGCCATGAGTATTTATAGAACTGGCTTGTAACTAGCCGTTTCTAACGCTTATCCAAAAGTTACCGTTGGTAACTTGTTTCTCGGAAGGTACCCTTCTGATAGAAGTGGTCCTTCTGAGAAATACTCCTTCTGAGAAATGTTTCAGAAGATCTCCTTTCTGAGGAATGAGTCTTCTGAGAATAAATTTCTCAGATAGAGTTTTCTGTGTTTTTCTTACTTCTAGCGCAGAAGCTTAGTTCTATTGTTTGTCTCAGAGTCTAAACTAGGACTAAGGGGGGTTTCTAAGAAAAAGTTTTTTAAATTTCAAAGTACTTAGAAACGTCTTAGATTGAGAAGTCCTTTCAGAACATTGAAACGATCCTCGGGTAAAGGCTTTGTAAATATATCTGAGATTTGATCCTCAGTATTCACAAATTTAAGTTCAATGTCGCCTTTTTGCACATGATCCCGAATAAAATGATGTTTTATATCAATGTGCTTGGATCGAGAATGCTGAATAGGATTCTTAGCTAAGTTGATAGCACTTGTATTATCACAGAAGATAGGAATTTTGGTGTACCTTAATTGATAATCAAGTAGCTGATTCTTAATCCAGAGCATCTGAGAACAGCAGTTCGCAGCAGATACATATTCAGCTTCAGCAGTTGATAGGGCGATCGTATTTTGCTTCTTGCAAGACCAAGTGATCAAGCATTTTCCAAAGAGGCAGCAGCAACCACTTGTGCTTTTGCGATCGATCCTATCTCCAGCGTAGTCAGCATCACAATCCTACAACATCAGAAGAACAACCTTTCTCGTACCAAAGTCCAAGATTAGTAGTTCCACTTAAATATCGTAAAATTCGTTTAACTGCAGTTAAATGTGATTGCTTAGGCTTAGACTGGAATCTAGCACAGATCCCAACACTGAGTTGGATATCTGGTCTGGAGGCAGTTAAGTAGAGAAGTGAGCCAATCATCCCTCGATAGTTGCTTTCTGAGACTTTCTCACCATCTTCATCCAAGTCAATTACTTGAGAGGGATGCATGGAGTGCATGGGTTTGGCCTTATCCATCAGAAACTTCCTCAGAAGTTCTTTGGTATACTTCTCTTGGTGGGATAACTGTCCCTTTTGACTCTTGCTTGATTTGCAATCCTAGGAAGAATTTTAATTCACCCATCATACTCATCTCGAATTCACCTTGCATAAGCTTGGAGAATTCTTTGCAAAGGCATTCATTGGTTGCGCCAAATATTATGTCATCAACATAAATCTGGACAATCAAGAAGCCAGAGTCTTCTGAGAGTGTAAAGAGAGTTGTGTCCACTTTCCCTCTTGAGAATCCGTTTTTAAGTAGGAAAGAGCTCAATCTATCGTACCAAGCTCTTGGAGCTTGTTTCAGACCATAGAGAGCCTTTGTAAGCTTAAATACGTGATCCGGAATGCATCATTCACAAACCAGGAGGTTTTTTACATAAACTTCCTCAGAAAGGTATCCATTCAAGAAGCAGACTTAACATCCATCTGATAGAGTTTGAAACCTTTTATGTGCAGCAAAAGCTAGCAACATTCTGATAGCTTCCAATCTTGCGACTGGACCAAAAGTTTCTTCGTAGTCTATCCCTTCTTGTTGGTGTACCCTTGAGCAACCAATCTAGCCTTGTTTCTCACGACTTGACCGTTTCATCAAGTTTGTTTCGAAACACCCATTTAGTCCCAATGACACTTTTGCCTTTGGGCTTCTGAGTTAGTTTCCAAACTTGATTTCTCTCGAATTGGTCAAGTTCATCCTGCATGGCATTTACCCAGCTAGGATCATCTAACGCCTCTTCTATGGAGTCTGGTTCAAGTTCAGAAACCATAGCAAGATTTGTGTAGTTCCTTCTGGTTCTTACGCCACGTTCTGGATTACCCAAGACTTCATTCTGAGAGACGTTCTTCAAGTCTCTTGAGCCTCTAATCCCTTTAGGAGTAGGGTTCTGAGAAGGAGACACAGAAGGTTCTCTTTCTGAGTCATCAGAGGCTTGACCTTTTGAGAATCTAAATTCCATTTGCATTTGGAGAAGTAGATTCTCTAGGTTCTGGAGCTTCAATGATGCTACTAGATTTTTTTAGTTAGAGATGGTTGTTCCATGGGTTGGAAGTCAGTCTCATCATCAATAAGAATTTTCTTTTTGGCTTTCTCAGAAGAGATGTTAAGTTTCTCAAACTCATCTTCTAAGTCTGCATCTTTCTGAGACATGTCCTTACTAAGTTCTTTGAACTTAATATGGATTGTCTCTTCAACACATTTACTCCTTTTGTTATATACTCTGTAAGCTTTAGAGACTGAGGAGTATCCTAGGAAGCATCCATCATCGAACTTAGGATCAAACTTAGAGAGTTTGTCCTTTGTGTTGAGAATAAAACAAGAAAACCAAAATACATGGAAATAAGAAATGTTCGGTATTTTATTCCCATAGCTCGTAAGGTGTCTTTTTCAGAATTGGTCTCAGAAAGACTCGATTCTGAATGTAGCATGAAGTGTTAACTGCTTCAGCCCAGAAACTTTTGAAAGTCCGCTTTCTAAGAGCATTGTTCTTGCCATC
>RYYW01000412.1:37668-49782 GCA_013621005.1 Aeschynomene evenia | reverse complement strand
TGGGAATGAATTTCTTCTTCCATGTGGAGCAGTTCCAGTGGTTTTTGAGTAGAAATACCACTTTTACTGGGAAAGGAAGCCTTGGTCTGTTTCCCTTTTTCACAGAAGTCACAGGTTGCATCCTTCTGATACTTAATTCTGGGAAGGCCCTTTACAAGTCCTTTCTGAGAAAGTTCAGAAAGAAGTCTCATATGGGCATGACCAAGTTTCTTATGCCATAGCCATTTGTCTTCTTGGACAGAGACAAGGCATTCCACATTTTGATCCTTTAGATCATCCAGATGGATAACATAAATGTTACCAACGCGTTTCCTTCCAGAACGATCTTGTCATTTGTGAGATTAATCACATGACAATACTTGGCATAAAACTCAACCTTTAAGCCTTGTCACAAAATTGACTAATGCTTAATAGATTGTGAGTTAAGCCATCGACCAAAAGTACATCTGAGATTTGGTGAGAGGAATCCTTACCAACATCTCCGATTGCAGTGACTCTCCCCTTAGCGCCATCACCGAATCGCACTGTTCCGCCTTTCTTGGGCTTGAGACTTCTGAACCAGTGCTTGCTTCCAGTCATGTGCCTTGAGCAGCCACTGTCAAGGTACCACTGCTCATCGTGGTGGTGGAGCAGCGCTTGATGATGCACCTGCAGTCACAAAGTTAACATATTTAGGTACCCATTCTTTGTTGGGTCCTTGCTTGTTAGCTTTCTTGGATTTTTGCCTTCTTTTCTTAGAAGGGTCATGGTTTTGAGAGTCAGAGACCTTTTGTTTGCCCTTTTCAGAAGCACTTGCTTTCTGAGAAGTTTTACCCTTCTGAGAGGGGTCAGTCTTCTTAGAAGATTTTGCTTTCTGAGTTTTCTTCTTAGCCTTCTGAGGCTTAGAGATTTTTCCCTTTTTCAACATAGGGCATTTTTCAGAACCATGACCACTCTTAAAACATGCAATGCACAGGCGGGGTGATTTAGTTAAGAGTGGATCAATTATGTGGTTCAAAGACTTATTCATATCCAAGACCGCTTTTGTCTTTATAGGGTCTTTGACCCCCAAGCAAAAGACTTAGCATCTTTTCACCATTTACCATCTTAACTAAGTCAGGGTTAGAAGTTCATTTGTTTTTGCAGTTCGATCATGGCCTTTTCAGCCTTTTCTACTGTGATTGAAGACAAACTTTCTAATGCTTAATACAGGTTATGACTTTCAAGGTATCTACCTTTGAAGTCGTCTCTTTCAAGCCTTAGGTTCTGAACTTCTTGAGTTAGTCTTGCATTTTCAGCTTCTGTGTTTTTAAAAGATTTTTTTAGGTCGCTGAAACTATTAGCTAACTCGTTTGAGTCTTTCAGAAGATCATAATAGAGTTCTGAAAGCTCATCGTATGAGTATGAAAGAGGAGGGGAATTTTGTACCTCTTCTGACTCAGATTCTGTTTCCAGAATGTAGTCAGTTCCTGCCATGAAGCACACATTAGCTTCTTCTTCCTCACTTGCTGCTTCAGAAGCTTCGTCTTCTGAATCACTCCAGGTTGCAGCCATTGCCTTCTTTTTCTTTCTGGGAATGAATTTCTTCTTCCCTTTGTTTTGTGGACACTCCGTTTGAAGTGGCCTTTTTCTCCACATCCAAAGCATGTGGCATCTGAGGACTTTGACTTTCCTTTCTTAGGAGTGAATTCCTTGCTTTTGTTTGGTCTCTTTCTCCAGGCTTTCTTCATTTTCTTTACTAGGAGAGAGATGTCGTCTTCGTCGGATTCTGAGCCTTCATCATTGTCAGACTCAGAAGCTTCTTCAGCTTTGAAAGCTTTGGAAGACTTTCTGACTTGACTGTTCAGAGCCAATCCCTTCTGAGGTCTGGAGGAAGCGGATGGTCCTCCGAGCAACCCTTCCAGTTCGATCTCATGCGTTCTGAGCGAACCAAATAGTACATCCAAACCTAGCTGGTTTAGATCCTTGGCTTCCTGGATTGCTGTGACCTTAGGACGCCATTTTGCAGAAAGGCTTCTGAGGATTTTCTTACCATCTCAGCGTTTGAATAAGTCTTCCCAAGACTTTCAGCTAATTGATGATATGGAGAAATCTTATTGACATGCTGTCAATAGTTTCCTCAGGCTGCATGCTAAAGGATTCGTATTTGTGTACGAGCATTGAGATTTTTGTTTCCTTGACTTCGTCATTACCTTCGTGCAGCATTGAAGTCTTTCCCAAATCTCTTGTGCAGTATCACATGACACAATTTTGTCATATTCTACTTTGGGTAAAGCACAGAGGAGAATATACTTGGCTTTGAAGTTGAGTTGTATTTTCTCCTTCATCTCTTGAGTCCATTCGTCCTTAGGGACCCGTCTCTGAGTGCTAGCGTGCGGCGGCTAACAAAAGATCCTCTGTAATTGTCTGCAGAGGCTGATAGTCTCCATTCTCGATCCTATCCCATAAGTCCAGACTGGTGTGCTTGATGAACAGCGTCATCCTGTCACGCCAGTAATCGAAGCTGTCTCCAAGAACATCGGAGGTCTGTTTATTGAAGCCCCATCTGATATGAATGCAGCTGGTGAATTCATATTTCCTTTCGTGGATCTTTTTCCTTGACACTGCTAAGTGCTCAACCCCTTAAGGACCGAGCTCTGATGCCAATTGAAAGTGTATGTGTGCACGAGAAGGGGGGGGTTGAATCGTGCAAGTTTTGAAAATTACCTTTTAAAACTTTTACTTAGAAAGCTGTTTTTACTCAGAAGGTATGATTAAGAGTTTGCAGCGGAAAATGCTTTCTGAGAAGATTAAGTTTCTGAGAACTTAGTCTTTCTAAGAAAGTTCCTTTCTGAGAGAATTTAAGAAAACGACTTAAGGTTTGAGTTTCTTAAAAGCTTTCTGATTTTGATCAATAAGGTTTTCACGAGACCTCTTAATTAAAGTTGTGATAGAGTTTTTCTCAAAGATTTGGACACGTAATGAGTTAGGGAGAAAAGCTTAACACAAGGATTTTATACTGGTTCGGTTATAACCAACCTACTCCAGTCCTCAACCTTCAGTTGAGAAGTTCTTAGATATTCTTCTTAATGTGCCTTCCCAGACAACTCTGCCTTTACCAAGTAAAGGACTTCCACCACTTCACAACCCGAAGTGGATTTCCTTGCCTCACACTAGAGGACTTCCTTGCCTTAAACAATTAAGGGCTTCCTTGCCTCACACTAGAGGACTTCCTTGCCTCAAACACTAGAGGACTTTACAACTGCCTTCAAACAACGAAGGACTTAGCGTTTTTCAGAAAGTTTGTTTTGATCGAAAACAACTACCAAGACTAAGTTACAAACCTAGTTTTACACTTAGTAGACTTCTAGGATTAACTTACAAATGTAAGAATTTACACCAATTCAGAACTAGAAGATTTTGCAAAGTTAGAAAAACAATTTCGTAAAAATTGTCTTTCTGAGAAAGTTCTAAGTTTTCGCAAAATGATTTTCAATTCAACAGAGTTTTGGCACGTTTAATCAAGAGTTTTTGCGCAAGAGTTTCGTCACATTGCTCTGGAATTGAACTCATATATATAGGCATCAAAGAGCCGCGAAATTAGAGGCTTTCACTTTGCTTATGTGGCTGTGTCCTTTTCAGAACGGCTCCCTGCTACAGTCAGCGCAAAATGAGGAACTTTTCAGAACTGCACAGTGCGCGTGTTCCCACTTCCTGGCTAGTTGTAGCGAGCTTTCTGAGTCTGTTTGCACTTCCTTGAGTCCAGACACTTGGTTGCTTCTGAGTCCAACCTTCTAAGAGTTGTACGGACTTCTGAGGCTAACCTTCTGAGGGAAGACCCTTCTGAGAACTCCTAGTCGCGAGGTCTTCTGAGACCCTTCTGAGGCGACAGTGTTCTTTCCTCAGAAACATGTTTTCACCTTCTGCGCTTCTGAGATATCCTTTCTGATATCTTTGGCGCTATGCTTTTATCAATTTGATCTCGAGGTTACTTGATGTTTTGTCTTGGTCTATGCTCATGGCATTGCAATAATTTATAGCTTTCTGAGACACTTAGCGCACATATTAGCAAAACCATAAGTAAAATTTTATACTTATGGCTTACCTTGTTATCATTAAAACTTTCATGACTCTAAGAGAATTATGCTTAATTCTCTCAGAAGGGTTCTGGAGCTTACAGAATTGACGAAAGTAAGACCTAATGAAGCTGAATACACTCAATTAGAACAAAAATAGGCTCATTACATCATCCTTTGGTTATATAAACCACCCTAGTGACTAAAATGGAGCCGTTGACAAAAGTAAGACAAAAATGAAGCTCATTAAACTCAATTAGGACAAAAATAGGCTCATTACATTATCTGTTTGTTATCTACAACATCTTAGTGACTAAAATGGAGCCATTGACCAAAGTAAGACCAAATGATGCTCAAATACACTCAAATAGGACCAAATAAAATAGGCTCATTACATCATCCTCTGTTTGTCTAAACCTTCCTTGTGACTAAAATTGAAGAATTGACCGAACTAAGACTTAATGAAGCTCAATACACTCAATTAGGACCAAAATAGGCCCATTACATCATCCTTTGGTTATATAAACCATTCTAGTGACTAAAATGGAGCCGTTGACCAAAGTAAGACCAAATGAAGCTCAATACACTCAATTTGGACCAAAATAGGCTCATTACATCATCATTTTGTTATCTAAACCTTCCTAGTGACTAAAATGGAAGAATTGGCCAAACCAAGACCTAATTAAGCTCAATACACTCAATTGACCAAAAATAGGCTCATTAGGTCATCCTTTAGTTATCCAAACCTTCCTAGTGACTAAAATGGAAGAATTGACCAAAGTAAGACCTAATGAAGCTCAATACAATCAATTAGAACCAAAATAGGCTCATTACATCATTCTTTGGTTATGTACAACATCCTAGTGACTAAAATGGAGCCATTGACCAAACTAAGACCAAATGAAGCTCAATACACTCATTTAGGACCAAAATAGGCTCATTACATCATCATTTGGTTATCTAAACCTTCCTCGTGACTTAAAAGGAAGAATTGACCAAACTAAGACCTAATGAAGCTCAATACACTCAATTAGGACCAAAATAGGCTCATTACGTCATCCTTTGGTTATCAAAACCTTCCTAGTGACTAAAATAGAAGAATTGACCAAAGTAAGACCTAATGAAGCTGAATACACTCAATTAGAACCAAAATAGGCTCATTACATCATCCTTTGGTTATATAAACCATCCTAGTGACTAAAATGGAGCCGTTGACCAAAGTAAGACAAAATAAAGCTCATTACACTCAATTAGGACTAAAAATAGGTCATTACATTATCTGTTTGTTATCTACAACATCTTAGTGACTAAAATGGAGCCATTGACCAAAGTAAGACCAAATGATGCTCAAATACACTCAATTAGGACCAAATAAAATAGGCTCATTACATCATCCTCTGTTTGTCTAAACCTTCCTTGTGACTAAAATTGAAGAATTGACCGAACTAAGACCTAATGAAGCTCAATACACTCAATTAGGACCAAATAGGCCATTACATCATGCTTTGGTTATATAAACCATTCTAGTGACTAAAATGGAGCCGTTGACCAAAGTAAGACCAAATGAAGCTCAATACACTCAATTAGGACCAAAATAGGCTCATTACATCATCATTTTTTATCTAAACCTTCATAGTGACTAAAATGGAAGAATTGGCCAAACCAAGACCTAATGAAGCTCAATACACTCAATTGACCAAAATAGGCTCATTAGGTCATCGTTTAGTTATCCAAACCTTCCTAGTGACTAAAATGGAAGAATTGACCAAAGTAAGACCTAATGAAGCTCAATACAATCAATTAGAACCAAAATAGGCTCATTACATCATTCTTTGGTTATGTACAACATCCTAGTGACTAAAATGGAGCCATTGACCAAACTAAGACCAAATGAAGCTCAGTACACTCATTTAGGACCAAAATAGGCTCATTACATCATCATTTGGTTATCTAAACCTTCCTCGTGACTAAAAAGGAAGAATTGACCAAACTAAGACCTAATGAAGCTCAATACAATCAATTAGAACCAAAATAGGCTCATTACATCATTCTTTGGTTATGTACAACATCCTAGTGACTAAAATGGAGCCATTGACCAAACTAAGACCAAATGAAGCTCAGTACACTCATTTAGGACCAAAATAGGCTCATTACATCATCATTTGGTTATCTAAACCTTCCTCGTGACTAAAAAGGAAGAATTGACCAAACTAAGACCTAATGAAGCTCAATACACTCAATTACGACCAAAATAGGCTCATTACGTCATCCTTTGGTTATCAAAACCTTCCTAGTGACTAAAATAGAAGAATTGACCAAAGTATGACCTAATGACGCTGAATACACTCAATTAGAACCAAAATAGGCTCATTACATCATCCTTTGGTTATATAAACCATCCTAGTGACTAAAATGGAGCCGTTGACCAAAGTAAGACAAAATGAAGCTCATTACACTCAATTAGGACAAAAATAGGCTCATTACATTATCTGTTTGTTATCTACAACATCTTAGTGACTAAAATGGAGCCATTTGAAAGTGTATGTGTGCACGAGAAGGGGGGGTTGAATCGTGCAAGTTTTGAAAATTACCTTTTAAAACTTTTACTTAGAAAGTTGTTTTTACTCAGAAGGTGGATTTAAGAGCTTGCAGCGGAAATAGCTTTCTGAGAAGATTAAGTTTCTGAGAACTTAGTCTTTCTAAGAAAGTTCCTATCTGAGTAGTCTTAAGAAAATGACTTTGAGTTATAATCTTATTAACGCTTTCTGATTTTAATTGGTAATGTTTTCACAAGACCTCTTAGTTAAAACTGTGGTTGAGTTTTTCCCAAAGCTTTATGCAATTAAAGAGTAAGAAGGAAAAGCTTAACACAAAGAGTTTTATACTGGTTCGGTTATAACCAACCTACTCCAGTCCTCAACCTTCAGTTGAGAGTTCTTAGATATTCTTCTTAATGTGCCTTCTCAGACAACACTGCCTTTACCAAGTAAAGGACTTCCACCACTTCACAACCCGAAGTGGATTTCTTTGCCTCACACTAGAGGACTTCCTTGCCTCACACTAGAGGACTTCCTTGCCTCAAACAGAGGACTTCCTTGCCTCACAACAGAGGACTTTCTTGCCTCAAACACTAGAGGACTTAAAACTGCCTTCAAACAACGAAGGACTTAGCGTTTTTCAGAAGGTTTGTTTTGATCGAAAACAACTACCAAGACTAAGTTACAAACCTAGTTTTACACTTAGTAGACTTCTAGAATTAACTTACAAATGTAAGAATTTACACCAATTCCGAACTAGAAGATTTTGCAAAGTTAGAAGAACAATTTCGTAAAAATTGTCTTTCTGAGAGAGTTCTAAGTTTTCGCAAAATGATTTTCAATTCAACAGAAATTTGGCACGTTTAATCAAGAGTTTTGGTGCAAGAGTTTTCGTCACATTGCTCTGGAATTGAACTCATATATATAGGCATCAAGGAGCCGCGAAATTAGAGGCTTTCACTTTGCTTATGTGGCTGTGTCCTTTTCAGAACGGCTCCCTGCTACAGTCAGCGCAAAATGAGGAACTTTTCAGAACTGCACAGTGCGCGTGTTCCCACTTCCTTGGCTAGTTGTAGCGAGCTTTCTGAGTCTGTTTGCACTTCCTTGAGTCCAGACACTTGGTTGCTTCTGAGTCCAACCTTCTAAGAGTTGTACGGACTTCTGAGGCTAACCTTCTGAGGGAAGACCCTTCTGAGAACTGCTAGTCGCGAGGTCTTCTGAGACCCTTATGAGGCGACAGTGTTCTTTCCTCAGAAACATGTTTTCACCTTCTGCGCTTCTGAGATATCCTTTCTGATATCTTTGGCGCTATGCTTTTATCAATTGATCTCGAGGTTACTTGATGTTTTGTCTTGGTCTATGCTCATGGTATTGCAATAATTTATAGCTTTCTGAGACACTTAGCGCACATATTAGCAAAACCTTAAGTAAAATTTTATACTTATGGCTTACCTTGTTATCATTAAAACTTTCATGACTCTAAGAGAATTATGCTTAATTCTCTCAGAAGGGTTCTGGAGCTTACAATCTCCCCCTTTTTGATGATAACAACTTAAGTCTTAAGATAATAATTTTGCTTAAGTTCAGAAGTGTTTCTGAGTAAGTTCATAACTTATTCAGAATTCACTTTTGCTTTCTTAGAAACTAATTTAGCTTTCTGAGAGAAGGCTTCGTTATTTTCTTAGAAGGCTGAGATAATCAACAGTTCAAGTATGCAATGTATGATTACTGTTTGAGATTATCAATTTCATAGCATGTATTTCATGATAATGTATGTATGAGATTCAGAAATATCAAGCTAAGTAAATCAAGAGATGCCAAAAAATAAATAATAAAAGATAAACATAAGATAGGTAAAACATGAGATGCCAAAGAAATGATTTTTCATTTATGGTTTTGTAAAGATACAAAAGATTTGGCTCCCCCTAAATTGTTGCTCCCCCTAAGTTCTAGCCTAGTGTTTACAATAGCCAATGTACAAAAATTTTATCATTTATCTACTCCCCCTTTGTTACATCAAAAAGGGTGGCTAAGATATAAACGCCATCATTGACTTAGAACTACTGCCTTCTGGCAATGTAGCGTAGCAGCTGGCATATCTCCATGAGAATCTCGCTCTGAGTCGCATTCTGAGCGCATTCTGGAGGGAGGTCAGAGGCAGTGGAAGGCTGTTGAGAAGATGAGGGTTGAGATGAAGGAGGACGAGAGACTTCAGTCTCAAGTACTTCATCGATTAAATCCCTTGTTTGATATTCAGGAGGTTCTTCTTCTTGGACAGCTTTACCTTCGATAGCAGCAAGTTCAATGGAAGGCTGCCTTTGAGTGTCCTCAGAAACTAGAGTAAGATCTAGATCAGAGGGTTGCCTTGCTGATGGTTGCTCCATAGCACCAGAAGTCTGGGCATCGTCGGAGAGGTTGAAGGTTGATATTTGGCTATGCATGGCTTCAATGCATTTCAACTTCTCAGTTCGACCAAAGAAAGACCGAAATTGCACAGAGGGTGGGTGACTACCATCCTTCCCAGCTGAAAGCCGGAACCAATCATTGAGTCCGTTATTGTGAAGCTGGGACCTTGTTGATCAAAGGATGTAGGAGGAACCTCTGTTATATCTTGAGGAGGAACCTCTGGTTCCTTCTGAGAGTCCTTCTCAGATAGAGTTCCTTCTAAGGAACTGTGGGCAACAAATGCCTCAACTGCTGCAACTCCGGCAGCCATGGTAGCGTCAGCGCCCACCTCTGAGCTGAGCCCAGTGCTGGTGGTCCCTGGCACTACGTCATGTGTTGAGACATGAGTTTCCTCATGTTCCAAAGGGATCTCAGAAGAGAGGAGACCAACCTCAGAAGTTGGTTCAATTAAGCGTTCCTCATGCTGTAGTTGTTGTTGTTGTTGCATCGGAGCAGCTTCTGGAGTCTCAGAAGGTTGATCCAGTGCCTTCTGAACTTCACGCATCGTCTGAGCCAATGACTCAGCATTCACAGTGGCAACTTCAGTTGTGGTTGCCTCAGAAAGTTCCACCATAGAAACCGCAGAGGGCTTCTTCTGGGGCTCTTTCTTGGAGCTTCCAGCATCTGGAGTGCGATGCTCAATGCGAAAGCGTGCCGCATCTTCTTCCTCGGAAGAGGAATCAGCGACATTTCCTCCATGCCCCTGAATGTCTTCTCTGGTGGGGGAGACATTTCCAGATGGGGAGGAGTGATGAGAAGCTTCTGCTTCTTCTTCAACAGCAGCAGTAGTAGCAGCAGCGGTGGTGGCAGCAGTAGCAGTAACTGCTACAATTTCTTTACCCGTCGTCTTTGGCGGGCTCTGTTTCTTGGTGGTTTTTATCCCCACTCCTTTGTGAGTTTTTCCCTGATATTTCAAGGAATGTAGGAGTTTAGTTTTAAATTTGGTGGGTTTAAAACCATCAACAGAATCAGAAATAGGAATTGAAGTAGAAGAAGAGTGAAGAAATGAAGGTGGAGTTTTAGAGTTAGCTTTTACCAAACGACCACGTTTCTTTTTCCCTTCTGGTGGCACGTCTGGGACTTGGAGAGTGGGAGGTGCTTTCCTTTTTTTCTGGGTTGCTCAGATGTTGTTTCTTCTGAGTCTTCAGCAGCCTCAACAACCGTAGGTGCCTTCTGAGGAGTCTTCTGAGCTTCTTCAGAAGCCATACTCCTTGTCACCCTTGTTGGAGAAGGATGAGTCACTTTTGCTTCTTCTTCTTCTTTTCTGAAGGATCGGAAACCTTTTCCTTTCCTTTCTCAGCCTTAGAGGGCTGGATGGGACCAGCAGCTCCCTTAGAAGGCTTTGCTTCCTCCTTCTTCTTAGGTGCCCCCGTATCTGGTACCTTCTTCTTCTTGATGTTGTTGAAGGTGACCATGGAGAACTTACTGTGGTTGAAGACGTATTCATAGTCTTCAAGTGGGAAGGAGAAATGGTTGAGGATTCTGGTCAGAAGGCTTCCGTAAGGTAGACTTGTGAGAGCCCTCTTTGGATGAGCCTGGTGCATCATGTAGTTGAGCACCATCCTCCCAAAATCTACTCTTTCCTTTTTTCAGTAGGTGGTACAGCAGGCAGGCATCCATGGTGGTAACGTTCCCCATGTCTCCAATCCGAGGGAGAAGGGTGTGTTGCACAACGGAGAAGATGATTCTAGCCTCTTGCGTGAGATGAGGTACCTTTACCCCCTTGAGTGGTAGGCTGTTGCTACCAGTCAGAAGTGTCACGACTTCTTCTTCCGAGTCATCTACCTCCTTGACCCATTCTGGGTCGTCGGCGATGACAGCACCACCATTCAAGGTCTTGAAGACTTTGTTGATGTCAGAGAGGAGAAGCGGATCTGTTGGTCACCAATCTTGCTCTTGACCCCTTTGTTGGTGAACCTTTCTATTTGCGAATAGAAAGCTCTTACCACATTTGGGTAGCACACGTCCTCGGAGCTCATCATGGCTGGCCATCCAGGTTGCTTGAGGAAGGTGAATTGGATTTCGTCCACCTGATTGTAGACATTGAGAGGCAAACCCTTCCCATGGCAAGATTCCGTGGGAGATAAGTCTTGTGGAATAGGGACTGCATTTCCTCATTGTCATAGAGAATATCTTCGGATATCTCATTGAGATTGTTTCTCATTAAGCCCTTGATTTCTCCAGAGACGGCCATTTGAAAGAAAGGTTTGAGGTTTGAGAAGAGATAGAGAAGAACAGAGAGAGAGAGAGAAAGAGCAGATGAAGATTAGAAAGCGAGGAGAGGTTTTGGCAGAGTTTTGGTAAGTTTTTGAGCGTAAAGTGCTCAAATGAAACAATGCTATAAGTATTTATAGACATGGCTGATAACTAGCCGTTTCCTGCCACTTATCCAAAAGTTACCGTTGGTAACTAGTTTCTCGGAAGGTACCTTTCTGAGAGAGGTGGTCCTTCTGAGAAATCCTCCTTCTGAGAGATGTTTCAGAAGATCTCCTTTCTGAGAGATGAGTCTTCTGAGAACAAATTTTCTCAGATAGAGTTTTCCTACTTCTAGCTCAGAAGCTTAGTTCTATTGTTCGTCTCAGAGTCTAAACTAGGACTAAGGGGGTTTCTAAGAGAGAGTTTTTAAATTTCAAAGCACTTAGAAACATCTTAGATTGAGAAATCCTTTCAGAACATTGAAACGATCCTCGGTAAAGGCTTTGTAAATATATCTGAGATTTGATCCTCAGTATTTACAAATTTGAGTTCAATGTCGCCTTTTTGCACATGATCCCGAATAAAATGATGTTTTATATCAATGTGCTGGATCGAGAATGCTGAATAGGATTCTTAGCTAAGTTGATAGCACTTGTATTATCACAGAGGATAGGGATTTTGGTGTACCTTATTTGATAATCAAGTAGCTGATTCTTAATCCAGAGCATCTGAGAACAGCAGTTCGCAGCAGATACATATTCAGCTTCAGCAGTTGATAGGGCGATCGTATTTTTGCTTCTTGCAAGACCAAGTGATCAAGCATTTTCCAAAGAGCAGCAGCAGCACTTGTGCTTTTGCGATCTATCCTATCTCCAGCGTAGTCGGCATCGCAGTAACCTACA
>RYYW01000412.1:17305-28836 GCA_013621005.1 Aeschynomene evenia | reverse complement strand
TTTCGTCTTACTTTGGTCAATGGCTCCATTTAGTCACTAGGATGTTGTAGATAACCAAAGGATGATGTAATGAGCCTATTTTTGGTCCTAATTGAGTGTATTGAGCTTCATTAGGTCTTACTTTGATCAATCATCCATTTTAGTCACTATGTGTTGTAGATAACCTAAGGATGATGTAATGAGCCTATTTTGGTCCTAATTGAGTGTATTGAGCTTCATTAGGTCTTACTTTTGTCAATGGCTCCATTTTAATCACTAGGATGTTGTAGATAACCAAAGGATGATGTAATGAGCCTATTTTGGTCCTAATTGAGTGTATTGAGCTTCATTAGGTCTTACTTTGATCAATTCATCCATTTTAGTCAATAGGATGTTGTAGATAACCAAGGATGGTGTAATGAGCCTATTTTGGTCCTAATTGAGTGTATTGAGCTTCATTTGGTCTTACTTTGTCAATTCTCCATTTTAGTCACTATGATGTTGTAGATAACCTAAGGATGATGCAATGAGCCTATTTTGGTCCTAATTGAGTGTATTGAGCTTCATTAGGTCTTACTTTGGTCAATGGATCCATTTTAGTCACTAGGATGTCGTAGATAACCAAAGGATGGTGTAATGAGCCTATTTTGGTCCTAATTGAGTGTATTGAGCTTCATTTGGTCTTACTTTGGTCAATTCATCCATTTTAGTCAATAGAAAGGTGTAGTAACCAAAGGATTATGTAATGAGCCTATTTTGGTCCTAATTGAGTGTGTCGAGCTTCATTTGGTCTTACTTTGGCCAATTCATCCATTTTAGTCACTAGAAAGGTGTAGGTAACCAAATGATGATGTAATGAGCCTTTTTTGGTCCTAATTGAGTGTGTTGAGCTTCATTTGGTCAATTCATCCATTTTAGTCACTAGAAAGATGTAGGTAACCAAAAGGATGATGTAATGAGCCTTTTTTGGTCCTAATTGAGTATTGAGCTTCATTTGGTCTTACTTTGGTCAATGGCTCCATTTTAGTCACTAGGATGTTGTAGATAACCAAAGGATGGTGTAATGAGCCTATTTTGGTCCTAATTGATATTGAGCTTCATTTGGTCTTACTTGGTCAATGGCTTCATTTTAAACACTAGGATGTTGTAGATAACCAAAGGATGATGTAATGAGCCTATTTTGGTCCTAATTGAGTGTATTGAGCTTCATTTCATCTTACTTTGGTCAATGGCTCCATTTTAGTCACTAGGATTTTGAAGATAACCAAAGGATGATATAATGAGCCTATTTTGGTCCTAATTGAGTGTATTGATCTTTATTTCGTCTTACTTTGGTCAATGACTCCATTTTAGTCACTAGGATGTTGTAGATAACCAAAGGATGATGTAATGAGCCTATTTTGTCCTAATTGAGTGTATTGAGCTTCATTTGGTCTTACTTTGGTGAATGGCTCCATTTTAGTCACTAGGATGTTATAGATAACCAAAGGATGATGTAATGAGCCTATTTTGGCTAATTGAGTGTATTAGGCTTCATTTCATCTTACTTTGGTCAATGGCTTCATTTTAGTCACTAGGATGTTGTAGATAGCCAAAGGATGATTTAATGAGTCTATTTTGGTCCTAATTGAGTGTATTGAGCTTCATTTGGTCTTACTTTGGTCAATGTCTCCATTTTAGTCACTATGATGTTGTAGATAACCAAAGGATGATGTAATGAGCCTATTTTGGTCCTAATTGAGTGTATTGAGCTTCATTTGTCTTACTTTGGTCAATGGCTCCATTTTAGTCACTAGGATGTTGAAGATAACCAAAGGATGATATAATGAGCCTATTTTGGTCCTAATTGAGTGTATTGATCTTCATTTCGTCTTACTTTGGTCAATGGCTCCATTTTAGTCACTAGGATGTTGTAGATAAACCAAAGGATGATTTAATGAGTCTATTTTGGTCCTAATTGAGTGTATTGAGCTTCATTTGGTCTTACTTTGGTCAATGTCTCCATTTTAGTCACTATGATGTTGTAGATAACCAAAGGATGATGTAATGAGCCTATTTTGGTCCTAATTGAGTGTATTGAGCTTCATTTGGTCTTACTTTGATCAATTCATCCATTTTAGTCACTAGGATGTTGTAGATAACCAAATGATATAACTATTTTGGTCCTAATTGAGTGTATTGAGCTTCATTGGTCTTACTTTGTCATTGGCTCCATTTTATCACTAGGATGGTGTAATGAGCCTATTTTGGTCCTAATTGACTGTATTGAGCTTCTTTGGTCTTACTTGTAAGCTCCAGAACCCTTCTGAGAGAATTAAGCATAATTCTCTTAGAGTTATGAAAGTTTTAATGATAACAAGGTAAGCCATAAGTATAAAATTTTACTTAAGGTTTTGCTAATATGTGCGCTAAGTGTCTCAGAAAGCTTTAAATTATTGCAATGCCATGAGCAAAGACCAAGACAAAACATCAAGTAGCCTTGAAATCAATTGATAAAATCATAGCGCCAAAGATATCAGAAAGGATGTCTCAGAAGCGCAGAAGGTGAAAACATGTTTCTGAGGAAAGAACACTGTCGCCTCAGAAAGGTCTCAGAAGACCTTGCGACTAGTAGTTCTCAGAAGGGTCTTCCCTCAGAAGGTTCGCCTCAGAAGTCCGTACAACTCTTAGAAGGTTGGACTCAGAAGCAACCAAGTGTCTGGACTCAAGGAAGTGCAAACAGTCTCAGAAAGCTCGCTACAACTAGCCAAGGAAGTGGGAACACGCGCACTGTGCAGTTCTGAAAAGTTCCTCATTTTGCGCTGACTGTAGCAGGGAGCCGTTCTGAAAAGGACACAGCCACATAAGCAAAGTGAAAGCTTCTAATTTCGCGGCTTTTGATGCCTATATATATGAGTTCAATTCCAGAGCAATGTGACGAAACTCTTGCGCTAAAAATCTTGATTAAACGTGCCAAAACTCTGTTGAATTGAAAATCATTTTGCGAAAACTTAGAACTTTCTCAGAAAGACAATTTTTACGAAATTGTTTCTCTAACTTTGCAAAATCTTCTAGTTCTGAATTGGTGTAAATTCTTACATTTGTAAGTTAATTCTAGAAGTCTACTAAGTGTAAAACTAGGTTTGTAACTTAGTCTTGGTAGTTATTTTCGATCAAATCAAACCTTCGAAAAACGCTAAGTCCTTCTTTTGTGTGAAGGCAGTTTTAAGTCCTCTAGTGTTTGAGGCAAAGTTCAAAGTCCTTAATTGTTTAAGGCAAGGAAGTCCTCTGTTGTGAGGCAAGGAAGTCCTTAAGTGTTTAAGGCAAAGAAGTCCTCTAGTGTGAGGCAAGAAGTCCTCTAGTGTGAGCAAAGAAATCCACTTCGGGTTGTGAAGTGGTGGAAGTCCTTTACTTGGTAAAGGCAGTGTTGTCTGGGAAGGCACATTAAGAAGAATATCTAAGAACTCTCAACTGAAGGTTGAGGACTGGAGTAGGTTGGTTATAACCGAACCAGTATAAAATCCCTTGTGTTAAGCTTTTCTCCCTAACTCCTTACGTGTCCAAATCTTTGAGAAAAACTCTATCACAACTTTAATTAAGAGGTCTCGTGAAAACTTCATTGATTAAAATCAGAAAGCGTTTAAGAAACTCTAACTCAAAGTCATTTTCTTAAACTGCTCAGAAAGGAACTTTCTCAGAAAGACTAAGTTCTCAGAAACTTAATCTTCTCAGAAAGCAATTTCCGCTGCAAACTTTAAAATCTATCTTCTGAGTAAAAACAGCTTTCTAAGTAAAAGTTTTAAAAGTAATTTTTAAAACTTGCACGATTCAACCCCCCCTTCTCGTGCACACATACACTTTCAATTGGCATCAGAGCTCGGTCCTTAAGGGGTTGAGCACTTCGCAGTGTCAAGGAAAAGATCCACAAAGGGAAATATGAATTCACCAGCTGCATTCATATCAGATGGGGCTTCGATAAACAGACCTCCTATGTTTCTCGGAGACAGCTTCGACTACTGCGTGACAGGATGACGCTATTCATCAAGCACACCAGTCTGGACTTATGGGATAGGATCGAGAATGGAGACTATCAGCCTCTGCAGACAATTACAGAGGACGCTGTGGTTGCAACAGATGCTGAGCCAGGAGTGGCACCTCCAGCACTCAGAACCTATACAAGACGAGTCCCTAAGGATGAATGGACTCAAGATATGAAGGAGAAGATACAACTCAACTTCAAAGCCAAGTATATTCTCCTCTGTGCTTTACCCAAGGTAGAATATGACAAAATTGTGTCATGTGATACTGCACAAGAGATTTGGGAAAGACTTCATATGCTGCATGAAGGTAATGACGAAGTCAAGGAAACAAAAATCTCAATGCTCGTACACAAATACGAGTCCTTCAGCATGCAGCCTGAGGAAACTATTGACAGCATGTCAATAAGATTTCTCCATATCATCAATCAGCTGAAAGTCTTGGGAAAGACTTATTCAAACGCTGAGATGGTAAGAAAAATCCTCAGAAGTCTTTCTGCAAAATGGCGTCCTAAGGTCACAGCAATCCAGGAAGCCAAGGATCTAAACCAGCTAGGTTTGGATGTACTATTTGGTTCGCTCAGAACGCATGAGATCGAACTGGAAGGGTTGCTCGGAGGACCATCCGCTTCCTCCAGACCTCAGAAGGGATTGGCTCTGAACAGTCAAGTCAGAAAGTCTTCCAAAGCTTTCAAAGCTGAAGAAGCTTCTGAGTCTGACAATGATGAAGGCTCAGAATCCGACGAAGACGACATCTCTCTCCTAGTAAAGAAAATGAAGAAAGCCTGGAGAAAGAGGCCAAACAAAAGCAAGGAATTCACTCCTAAGAAAGGAAAGTCAAAGCCTTCAGATGCCACATGCTTTGGATGTGGAGAAAAAGGCCACTTCAAGACGGAGTGTCCACAAAACAAAGGGAAGAAGAAATTCATTCCCAGAAAGAAAAAGAAGGCAATGGCTGCAACCTGGAGTGATTCAGAAGACGAAGCTTCTGAAGCAGCAAGTGAGGAAGAAGAAGCTAATGTTTGCTTCATGGCAGGAACTGACTACATTCTGGAAACAGAATCTGAGTCAGAAGAGGTACAAAATTCCCCTCCTCTTTCATACTCATACGATGAGCTCTCAGAACTCTATTATGATCTTCTGAAAGACTCAAACGAGTTAGCTAACAGTTTCAGCGACCTCAAAAAATCTTTTAAAAACACAGAAGCTGAAAATGCAAGACTAACTCAAGAAGTTCAGAACCTAAGGCTTGAAAGAGACGACTTCAAAGGTAGATACCTTGAAAGTCATGACCTGTATCAAGCATTAGAAAGTTTGTCTTCAATCACAGTAGAAAAGGCTGAAAAGGCCATGATCGAACTGCAAAAGACAAATGAACTTCTAACCTCTGACTTAGTTAAGATGGTAAATGGTGAAAAAGATGCTAAGTCTTTTGCTTGGGGGTCAAAGACCCTATAAAGACAAAAGCGGTCTTGGATATGAAGAAGTCTTTGAACCACATAATCTTGATCCACTCTTAACTAAATCACCCCGCATGTGCATTGCATGTTTTAAGAGTGGTCATGGTTCTGAAAAATGCCCTATGTTGAAAAAAGGAAAAATCTCTAAGCCTCAGAAGGCTAAGAAGAAAACTCAGAAAGCAAAATCTTCTAAGAAGACTGACCCCTCTCAGAAGGGTAAAACTTCTCAGAAAGCAAGTGCTTCTGAAAAGGGCAAACAAAAGGTCTCTGACTCTCAAAACCATGACCCTTCTAAGAAAAGAAGGCAAAAATCCAAGAAAGCTAACAAGCAAGGACCCAACAAAGAATGGGTACCTAAATCTGTTAACTTGTGACTGCAGGAACATCATCAAGCGCTGCTCCACCACCACGATGAGCAGTGGTACCTTGACAGTGGCTGCTCGAGGCACATGACTGGAAGCAAGCACTGGTTCAGAAGTCTCAAGCCCAAGAAAGGCGGAACAGTGCGATTCGGTGATGGCGCTAAGGGAAGAGTCACTGCAATCGGAGATGTTGGTAAGGATTCCTCTCACCAAATCTCAGATGTACTTTTGGTCGATGGCTTAACTCACAATCTATTAAGCATTAGTCAATTTTGTGACAAAGGCTTAAAGGTTGAGTTTTATGCCAAGTATTGTCATGTGATTAATCTCACAAATGACAAGATCGTTCTGGAAGGAAAACGTGTTGGTAACATCTATGTTATCCATCTGGATGATCTAAAGGATCAAAATGTGGAATGCCTTGTCTCTGTCCAAGAAGACAAATGGCTATGGCATAAGAAACTTGGTCATGCCCATATGAGACTTCTTTCTGAACTCTCTCAGAAAGGACTTGTAAAGGGCCTTCCCAGAATTAAGTATCAGAAGGATGCAACCTGCGACTTCTGTGAAAAAGGGAAACAGACCAAGGCTTCCTTTCCCAGTAAAAGTGGTATTTCTACTCAGAAACCACTGGAACTGCTCCACATGGATCTCTTCGGACCAACCAGAACAGCTTCCCTTTCTGGAAAACGCTATGGTCTTGTCATAGTGGATGATTACTCCAGATTCACTTGGGTTTTCTTTCTAGCTTCTAAGGAAGAAACTTTTGAGAAGTTCAAAGCATTTGCGAAAAGAGTTTCAACTGAAAAGGATTCGCACATTCATGCCATTAGATCAGATCATGGTGGTGAATTTGAGAATCATGCTTTGAAAAGCTTTGTGAAAATCTGGGCATTGCTCACGAATTCTCATCTCCCAGAACTCCTCAACAAAATGGAGTAGCTGAGAGAAAGAATCGAAGCCTTCAAGAGATGGCAAGAACAATGCTCTTAGAAAGTGGACTTTCAAAAGGTTTCTGGGCTGAAGCAGTAAATACTTCATGCTACATTCAGAATCGAGTCTTTCTAAGACCAATTCTGAAAAAGACACCTTACGAGCTATGGAAGAATAAAATACCAAACATTTCTTATTTCCATGTATTTGGTTCTTCTTGTTTTATTCTCAACACAAAGGACAAACTCTCCAAGTTTGATCCTAAGTCCGATGATGGATACTTCCTAGGATACTCCTCAGCCTCTAAAGCTTACAGAGTATAACAAAAGGAGTAAATGTGTTGAAGAGACAATCCATATTAAGTTCAAAGAACTTAGTAAGGACCTGTCTCAGAAAGATGCTAACTTAGAAGATGAATTTGAGAAACTCAACATCTCTTCTGAGAAAGCCAAAAGGAAAATTCTTATAGATGATGAGACTGACTTCCAACCCATGGAACAATCATCTTCATCTAAAGAAAAATCTAGTAACATCATCAAAGCTCCAGAACCTAGAGAATCTACTTCTCCAAATACAATGGAACCTAGATTCTCAGAAGGACAAGCTTCTGATGACTCAGAAAGAGAACCTTCTGTGTCTCGTTCTCAGAACCCTACTCCTAAAGGGATCAGAGGTTCAAGAGACTTGAAGAACATCTCTCAGAATGAAGTCTTGGGCAATCCAGAAAGTGGCGTAAGAACCAGAAGGAACTATACAAATCTTGCTATGGTCTCTGAACTTGAACCAGATTCCATAGAAGAGGCGTTAGATGATCCTAGCTGGGTAAATGCCATGCAGGATGAACTTGACCAATTCGAGAGAAATCAAGTTTGGAAACTGACTCAGAAACCCAAAGGCAAGAGTGTCATTGGACTAAATGGGTGTTTCGAAACAAACTTGATGAAAACGGTCAAGTCGTGAGAAACAAGGCCAGATTGGTTGCTCAAGGGTACAACCAACAAGAAGGGATAGACTATGATGAAACTTTCGCTCCAGTCGCAAGATTGGAAGCTATCAGAATGTTGCTAGCTTTTGCTGCACACAAAGGTTTCAAACTCTATCAGATGGACGTTAAGTCTGCCTTCTTGAATGGATACCTTTCTGAGGAAGTTTATGTAAAACAACCTCCTGGTTTTGTGAATGATGCATTCCCGATCATGTATTCAAGCTTACAAAGGCTCTCTATGGTCTGAAACAAGCTCCAAGAGCTTGGTACGATAGATTGAGCTCTTTCTGCTTAAAAACGGATTCTCAAGAGGGAAAGTGGACACAACTCTTTTTACACTCTCAGAAGACTCTGGCTTCTTGATTGTCCAGATTTATGTTGATGACATAATATTTGGCGCAACCAATGAATGCCTTTGCAAAGAATTCTCCAAGCTTATGCAAGGTGAATTCGAGATGAGCATGATGGGAGAATTAAAATTCTTCCTAGGATTGCAAATCAAGCAAGAGTCGGAAGGGACAGTTATTCATCAAGAGAAGTATACCAAGGAACTTCTGAGGAAGTTTCTGATGGATAAGGCCAAACCCATGAGCACTCCCATGCATCCCTCTCAAGTAATTGACTTGGATGAAGATGGTGAGAAAGTCTCAGAAAGCAACTATCGAGGGATGATTGGCTCACTTCTCTACTTAACTGCCTCCAGACCAGATATCCAACTCAGTGTTGGGATCTGTGCTAGATTCCAGTCTAAGCCTAAGCAATCACACTTAACTGCAGTTAAACGAATTTTACGATATTTAAGTGGAACTACTAATCTTGGTCTTTGGTACGAGAAAGGTTGTTCTTCTGATGTTGTAGGTTACTGTGATGCCGACTACGCTGGAGATAGGATAGATCGCAAAAGCACAAGTGGCTGCTGCTGCTTCTTTGGAAAATGCTTGATCACTTGGTCTTGCAAGAAGCAAAATACGATCGCCCTATCAACTGCTGAAGCTGAATATGTATCTGCTGCGAACTGCTGTTCTCAGATGCTCTGGATTAAGAATCAGCTACTTGATTATCAAATAAGGTACACCAAAATCCCTATCCTCTGTGATAATACAAGTGCTATCAACTTAGCTAAGAATCCTATTCAGCATTCTCGATCCAAGCACATTGATATAAAACATCATTTTATTCGGGATCATGTGCAAAAAGGCGACATTGAACTCAAATTTGTAAATACTGAGGATCAAATCTCAGATATATTTACAAAGCCTTTACCCGAGGATCGTTTCAATGTTCTGAAAGGATTTCTCAATCTAAGACGTTTCTAAGTGCTTTTGAAATTTAAAAACTTTCTCTTAGAAACCCCCCTTAGTCCTAGTTTAGACTCTGAGACGAACAATAGAACTAAGCTTCTGAGCTAGAAGTAGGAAAACACAGAAAAAACTATCTGAGAAAATTTGTTCTCAGAAGACTCATCTCTCAGAAAGGAGATCTTCTGAAACATCTCTCAGAAGGAGGTTTCTCAGAAGGACCACCTCTCTCAGAAAGGTACCTTCCGAGAAACAAGTTACCAACGGTAACTTTTGGATAAGTGGCAGGAAACGGCTAGTTACAAGCCATGTCTATAAATACTCATAGCATTGTTTCATTTGAGCACTTTACGCTCAAAACTTACCAAAACTCTGCCAAAACCTCTCCTCGCTTTCCAATCTTCATCTGCTCTCTCCTTCTCTCTCTCTCTTGTTCTTCTCTATCTCTTCTCAAAACTCAAACTCTTTCCAAATGGCCGTCTCTGGAGAAATCAAGGGCTTAATGAGAAACAATCTCAATGAGATATCCGAAGATATTCTCTATGACAATGAGGAAATGCAGTCCCTATTCCACAAGACTTATCTCCCACGGAATCTAGCCATGGGAAGGGTATTGCCTCTCAATGTCTACAATCAGGTGGACGAAATTCAATTCACCTTCCTCAAGCAACCTGGATGGCCAGCCATGATGAGTTCCGAGACGTGTGCTACCCAAATGTGGTGAGAGCTTTCTATTCGCAAATAGAAAGGTTCACCAACAAAGGGTCAAGAGCAAGATTGGTGACCAACAGATCCGCTTCTCCTCCTCTGACATCAACAAAGTCTTCAAGACCTTGAATGGTGGTGCTGTCATCGCCGACGACCCAGAATGGGTCAAGGAGGTAGATGACTCAGAAGAAGAAGTCGTGACACTTCTGACTGGTAGCAACAGCCTACCACTCAAGGGGGTAAAGGTGCCTCATCTCACGCAAGAGGCAGAATCATCTTCTCCGTTGTGCAACACACCCTTCTCCCTCGGATTGGAGACATGGGGAACGTTACCACCATGGATGCCTGCCTGCTGTACCACCTGCTGAAGAAGGAAAGAGTAGATTTTGGGAGGATGGTGCTCAACTACATGATGCACCAGGCTCATCCGAAGAGGGCTCTCACAAGTCTACCTTACGGAAGCCTTCTGACCAGAATCCTCGACCATTTCTCCTTCCCACTTGAAGACTATGAATACGTCTTCAACCACAGTAAGTTCTCCATGGTCACCTTCAACAACATAAAGAAGAAGAAGGTACCAGAGACGGGGGCACCTAAGAAGAAGGAGGAAGCAAAGCCTTCTAAGGGAGCTGCTGGTCCAACCAGCCCTCTAAGGCTGAGAAAGGAAAGGAAAAGGTTTCCGATCCTTCAGAAAAGAAGAAGAAGAAGCAAAAGGTGACTCATCCTTCTCCAACAAGGGTGACAAGGAGTATGGCTTCTGAGGAAGCTCAGAAGACTCCTCAGAAGGAACCTACGGTTGTTGAGGCTGCTGAAGACTCAGAAGAAACAACATCTGAGCAACCCATGACCAGAAAAAGGAAAGCACCTCCCACTCTCCAAGTCCCAGACGTGCCACCAGAAGGGAAAAAGAAACGTGGTCGTTTGGTAAAAGCTAACTCTAAAACTCCACCTTCATTTCTTCACTCTTCTTCTACTTCAATTCCTATTTCTGATTCTGTTGCTGGTTTTAAACCCACCAAATTTAAAACTAAACTCCTACATTCCTTGAAATATCAGGGAAAACTCACAAAGGAGTGGGGATAAAAACCACCAAGAAACAGAAACAGAGTCGCCAAAGACGACGGGTAAGAAATTGTAGCAGTTGCTGCTACTGCTGCCACCACACCACTACTGCTGCTGCTGCTGTTGAGAAGAAGCAGAAGCTTCTCATCACTCCTCCCCCTCTGGAAATGTCTCCCCTACCAGAGAAGACATTCAAGGGCATGGAGGAAACGTTGCTGATTCCTCGTCAGAAGAAGAGGATGCAGCAAGCTTTCGCATTGAGCATCGCACTCCAGATGCTGGAAGCTCCAAGAAAGAGCCCCAAAAGAAGCCATCTGAGGTTTCTATGGTGGAACTCTCTGAGGCAACCACAACTGAATTTGCCACTGTGAATGCTGAGTCATTGGCTCAGACGATGCGTGACGTCCAGAAGGCACTGGATCAACCTTCTGCGACTCCAGAAGTTGCTCAGATGCAACCACAACACAACTACAACATGAGGAAGCCTTAATTGAACCAACTTCTGAGGTTGGTCTCCTCTCTACTGAGATCCCTTTGGAACATGAGGAAACTCATGTCTCAACACATGACGTAGTGCCAGGGCCACCAGCACTGGGCTCAGCTCAGAGGTGGGCGCTGACGCTACCATGGCTGCCGGAGTTGCAGCAGTTGAGGCATTTGTTGCCACAGTTCCTTAGAAGGAACTCTATCTGAGAAGGACTTCAGAAGGAACAGAGGTTCCTCCTCAA
>RYYW01000412.1:0-12075 GCA_013621005.1 Aeschynomene evenia | reverse complement strand
TACTTTGGTCAATGACTCCATTTAGTCACTAGGATGTTGTAGATAACCAAAGGATGATGTAATAAGGCTATTTGGTCCTAATTGAGTGTATTGACTTCATTTGGTCTTACTTTGATCAATGACTCCATTTTAGTCATTAGGAAGGTTTAGATAACCAAAGGATGATGTAATGAGCCTATTTTGAGCCTAATTGAGTGTCTTGGGCTTCATTAGGTCTTAGTTTGGTCAATGACACCATTTTAGTCATTAGGAAGGTTTAGATAACCAAAGGATGATGTAATGAGCCTATTTTGGTTCTAATTGAATGTATTGAGCTTCATTGGTCTAACTTTGGTCACTGACTCCATTTTAGTCACTAGGATGTTGTAGATAACCAAAGGATGATGTAATGAGCCTATTTTCGTCCTAATTGAGTGTATTGAGCTTCATTTGGTCTTACTTTGGTCAATGACTCCATTTTAGTCACTAGGATGTTGTAGATAACCAAAGGATGATGTAATAAGGCTATTTTGGTCCTAATTGAGTGTATTGAGCTTCATTTGGTCTTACTTTGATCAATGACTCCATTTTAGTCATTAGGAAGGTTTAGATAACCAAAGGATGATGTAATGAGCCTATTTTGAGCCTAATTGAATGTCTTGGGCTTCATTAGGTCTTAGTTTGGTCAATGACACGATTTTAGTCATTAGGAAGGTTAAGATAACCAAAGAATGATGTAATGAGCCTATTTTGGTCCAGTTGAGTGTATTGAGCTTCATTTGGTCTAACTTTGGTCAATGACTCCATTTTAGTCACTAGGATGTTGTAGATAACCAAAGGATGATGTAATGAGCCTATTTTAGTCCTAATTGAGTGTATTGAGCTTCATTTGGTCTTACTTTGATCAATGACTGCATTTTAGTCATTAGGAAGGTTTAGATAACCAAAGGATGATGTAATGAGCCTATTTTGGTCCTAATTGAGTGTATTGAGCTTCATTTGGTCTTACTTTGGTCAATGACTCCATTTTAGTCACTAGGATGTTGTAGATAACCAAAGGATGATGTAATAAGGCTATTTTGGTCCTAATTGAGTGTATTGAGCTTCATTTGGTCTTACTTTGATCAATGACTCCATTTTAGTCATTAGGAAGGTTTAGATAACCAAAGGATGATGTAATGAGCCTATTTTGAGCCTAATTGAGTGTCTTGGGCTTCATTAGGTCTTAGTTTGGTCAATGACACCATTTTAGTCATTAGGAAGGTTTAGATAACCAAAGGATGATGTAATGAGCCTATTTTGGTCCTAATTGAGTGTATTGAGCTTCATTTGGTCTAACTTTGGTCACTGACTCCATTTTAGTCACTAGGATGTTGTAGATAACCAAAGGATGATGTAATGAGCCTATTTTGGTCCTAATTGAGTGTATTGGGCTTCAATTTATGGTCTTAGTTTGGTCAATGACACGATTTAGTCATTAGGAAGGTTTAGATAACAAAGGATGATGTAATGAGCCTATTTTGGTCCTAATGAGTGTATTGAGCTTCATTTGGTCTAACTTGGTCAATGACTCCATTTTAGTCACTAGGATGTGTAGATAACCAAAGGATGATGTAATGAGCCTATTTTGATCCTATTTGAGTGTATTAGCTTCATTGGTCTTTCTTTGGTCAATTCTCCATTTTAGTCACTAGGAAGGTTTAGATAACCAAAGGATGATGTAATGAGCTATTTTGGTCCTAATTGAGTGTATTGGGCTTCATTAGGTCTTAGTTTGGTCAATGACACGATTTTAGTCATTAGGAAGGTTAAGATAACCATGATGTAATGAGCCTATTTTGGTCCAGTTGAGTGTATTGAGCTTCATTTGGTCTAACTTTGGTCAATGACTAATTTTAGTCACTAGGATGTAGATAACCAAAGGATGATGTAATGAGCCTATTTTGGTCCTAATTGAGTGTATTTAGCTTCAATTGGTCTTACTTTGATCAATGACTCCATTTTAGTCATTAGGAAGGTTTAGATAACTAAAGGATGATGTAATGAGCCTATTTTGGTCAATGACTCCATTTTAGTCACTAGGATGTTGTAGATAACCAAAGGATGATGTAATAGGCTATTTTGGTCCTAATTGAGTGTATTGAGCTTCATTTGGTCTTACTTTGATCAATGACTCCATTTTAGTCATTAGGAAGGTTTAGATAACCAAAGGATGATGTAATGAGCCTATTTTGAGCCTAATTGAGTGTCTTGGGCTTCATTAGGTCTTAGTTTGGTCAATGACACCATTTTAGTCATTAGGAAGGTTTAGATAACCAAAGGATGATGTAATGAGCCTATTTTGGTCCTAATTGAGTGTATTGAGCTTCATTTGGTCTACTTTGGTCAATGACTCCATTTTAGTCACTAGGATGTTGTAGATAACCAAAGGATGATGTAATGCTATTTGGTCCTAATTGAGTGTATTGAGCTTCATTTGGTCTTTTTTGATCATGACTATCCATTTTTAGTCATTAGGAAGGTTTAGAATAACCAAAGATGAGTGTAATGAGCCTATTTTGGTCCTAATTGAGTGTATTGGGGCTTGCATTTAGGTCTTAGGTTTGGTCCAAATGAACCATCGATTTTAGTCATCTAGGATGTTGTAGATAACCAAAGGATGATGTAATGAGCCTATTTTGGTCCTAATTGAGTGTATTTGAGCTTCATTTGGTCTTACTTTGGATCAATGACTCCATTTTAGTCATTAGAAAGGTTTAGAATAACCACAAGAAGATGATGTAATGAGCCTATTTTGAGCCTAATTGAGTGTCTTGGCTTCATTAGGTCTTAGTTGGTCAATGACACATTTTAGTCATTAGGAAGGTTTAGATAACCAAAGGATGATGTAATGAGCCTATTTTGGTCCTAATTGAGTGTATTGAGCTTCATTTGGTCTTACTTTGGTCAATGACTCCATTTTAGTCACTAGGATGTTGTAGATAACCAAAGGATGATGTAATGAGCTATTTTGGTCCTAATTGAGTGTATTGAGCTTCATTTGGTCTTACTTTGATCAATGACTCCATTTTAGTCATTAGGAAGGTTTAGATAACCAAAGGATGATGTAATGAGCCATTTTGTCCTAATTGAGTGTATTGAGCTTCATTTGGTCTTACTTGGTCAATGACTCCATTTTAGTCACTAGGATGTTGTAGATAACCAAAGGATGATGTAATAAGGCTATTTTGGTCCTAATTGAGTGTATTGAGCTTCATTTGGTCTTACTTTGATCAATGACTCCATTTAGTCATTAGAAGGTTTAGATAACCAAAGGATGATGTAATGAGCCTATTTTGAGCCTAATTGAGTGTCTTGGGCTTCATTAGGTCTTAGTTTGGTCAATGACACCATTTTAGTCATTAGGAAGGTTTAGATAACCAAAGGATGATGTAATGAGCCTATTTTGGTCCTAATTGAGTGTATTGAGCTTCATTTGGTCTAACTTTGGTCAACTGACTCCATTTTAGTCACTAGGATGTTGTAGATAACCAAAGGATGATGTAATGAGCCTATTTTGTCCTAATTGAGTGTATTGAGCTTCATTGGTCTTAGTTTGGTCAATGACCATTTTAATCATTAGGAAGTTTAGATAACCAAAGGATGATGTAATGAGCTATTTTGGTCCTAATTGAGTGTATTGAGCTTCATTTGGTCTTACTTTGGCAATACTCCATTTTAGTCACTAGGAGTTTAGATAACCAAAGGATGATGTAATGAGCCTATTTTGTCCTAATTGAGTGTATTGAGCTTCATTTGGTCTTACTTTGGTCAATGACTCCATTTAGTCACTAGGAAGGTTTAGATAACCAAAGGATGATGTAATGAGCCTATTTTGGTCCTAATTGAGTGTATTGAGCTTCATTTGGTCTTACTTTGGTCAATGACTCCATTTTAGTCACTAGGAATGTTGTAGATAACCAAAGGATGATGTAATGAGCCTATTTTGGTCCTAATTGAGTGTATTGGCTTCATTGGTCTTACTTTGGTCAATGACTCCATTTTAGTCATAGAAGGTTTAGATAACCAAAGGATGATGTAATGAGCCTATTTGGCCTAATTGAGTGTCATTGGGCTTCATTAGTCTTAGTTTGAGTCAATGACACCATTTTAGTCATTAGGAAGGTTTAGATAACCAAAGGATGATGTAATGACCTATTTTGGTCCTAATTGAGTGTATTGAGCTTCATTTGGTCTTACTTTGGTCAATGACCCATTTTAGTCACTAGGATGTTGTAGATAACCAAAGGATGATGTAATGAGCCTATTTTGGTCCTAATTGAGTGTATTGAGCTTCATTTGGTCTTACTTTGATCAATGACTCCATTTTAGTCATTAGGAAGGTTTAGATAACCAAAGGATGATGTAATGAGCCTATTTTGGTCCTAATTGAGTGTATTGAGCTTCATTTGGTCTTACTTTGGTCAATGACTCCATTTTAGTCATTAGGAAGGTTTAGATAACCAAAGGATGATGTAATGAGCCTATTTTGGTCCTAATTGAGTGTATTGAGCTTCATTTGGTCTTACTTTGGTCAATGACTCCATTTTAGTCACTAGGATGTTGTAGATAACCAAAGGATGATGTAATGAGCCTATTTTGTCCTAATTGAGTTATCATGACTCCATTTTAGTCATAGAAGGTTTAGATAACCAAAGGATGATGTAATGAGCCTATTTTGGTCCTAATTGAGTGTATTGAGCTTCATTTGGTCTTACTTTGGTCAATGACTTCCATTTTAGTCACTAGGATGGTTTAGATAACCAAAGGATGATGTAATGAGGCTATTTGGTCCTAATTGAGTGTATTGAGCTTCATTTGGTCTTACTTTGATCAATGACTCCATTTTAGTCATTAGGAAGGTTAGATAACCAAAGGATGATGTAATGAGCCTATTTTGTCCTAATTGAGTGTATTGAGCTTCATTTGGTCTAACTTTGGTCAATGACTCCATTTTAGTCACTAGGATGTTGTAGATAACCAAAGGATGATGTAATGAGCCTATTTTAGTCCTAATTGAGTGTATTGAGCTTCATTTGGTCTTACTTTGATCAATGACTCCATTTTAGTCATTAGGAAGGTTTAGATAACCAAAGGATGATGTAATGAGCCTATTTTGAGCTTAATTGAGTGTCTTGGGCTTCATTAGGTCTTAGTTTGGTCAATGACACCATTTTAGTCATTAGGAAGGTTTAGATAACCAAAGGATGATGTAATGAGCCTATTTTGGTCCTAATTGAGTGTATTGAGCTTCATTTGGTCTTACTTTGGTCAATGACTCCATTTTAGTCACTAGGATGTTGTAGATAACCAAAGGATGATGTAATGAGGCTATTTTGGTCCTAATTGAGTGTATTGAGCTTCATTTGGTCTTACTTTGATCAATGACTCCATTTTAGTCATTAGGAAGGTTTAGATAACCAAAGGATGATGTAATGAGCCTATTTTGGTCCTAATTGAGTGTATTGAGCTTCATTTGGTCTTACTTTGTCAATGACTCCATTTTAGTCACTAGGATGTTGTAGATAACCAAAGGATGATGTAATAAGCTATTTTGGTCCTAATTGAGTGTATTGAGCTTCATTTGGTCTTACTTTGATCAATGACTCCATTTTAGTCATTAGGAAGGTTTAGATAACCAAAGGATGATGTAATGAGCCTATTTTGAGTCCTAATTGAGTGTATTGGCTTCATTGGTCTTATTTGGTCAATGACACCATTTTAGTCATTAGAAGGTTTAGATAACCAAAGGATGATGTAATGAGCCTATTTTGGTCCTAATTGAGTGTATTGAGCTTCATTTGGTCTTACTTTGGTCAATGACTCCATTTTAGTCACTAGGATGTTGTAGATAACCAAAGGATGATGTAATGAGCCTATTTTGGTCCTAATTGAGTGTATTGAGCTTCATTTGGTCTTACTTTGATCAATGACTCCATTTTAGTCATTAGGAAGGTTTAGATAACCAAGGATGATGTAATGAGCCTATTTTGGCCTAATTGAGTGTTTGGGCTTCATTTAGGTCTTAGTTTGGTCAATGACACCATTTTAGTCATTAGGAAGGTTTAGATAACCAAAGGATGATGTAATGAGCCTATTTTGGTCCTAATTGAGTGTATTGAGCTTCATTTGGTCTTACTTTGGTCAATGACTCCATTTTAGTACTAGGATGTTTAGATAACCAAAGGATGATGTAATGAGGCTATTTTGGTCCTAATTGAGTGTATTGAGCTTCATTTGGTCTTACTTTGATCAATGACTCCATTTTAGTCATTAGGAAGGTTTAGATAACCAAAGGATGATGTAATGAGCCTATTTTGAGTCCTAATTGAGTGTATTGGCTTCATTAGGTCTTAGTTTGGTCAATGACCCATTTTAGTCATTAGGAGGTTTAGATAACCAAAGGATGATGTAATGAGCCTATTTTGGTCCTAATTGAGTGTATTGAGCTTCATTGGTTACTTTGTCATGACTCCATTTTAGTCACTAGGATGTTGTAGATAACCAAAGGATGATGTAATGAGGCCTATTTTGGTCCTAATTGAGTGTATTGAGCTTCATTTGGTCTTACTTTGATCAATGACTCCATTTTAGTCATTAGGAAGGTTTAGATAACCAAAGGATGATGTAATGAGCCTATTTTGAGTCCTAATTGAGTGTCATTGGGCTTCATTAGGTCTTAGTTTGGTCAATGACTCCATTTTAGTCATTAGGAAGGTTTAGATAACCAAAGGATGATGTAATGAGCCTATTTTGTCCTAATTGAGTGTATTGAGCTTCATTGGTCTATTTGGTCATGACTCATTTAGTCATAGGAGTTTAGATAACCAAAGGATGATGTAATGAGCCTATTTGGTCCTAATTGAGTTATTGAGCTTCATTTGGTCTTACTTTGGTCAATGACTCCATTTTAGTCACTAGGAGGTTGTAGATAACCAAAGGATGATGTAATGAGGCTATTTTGTCCTAATTGAGTGTATTGAGCTTCATTGGTCTTACTTTGTCAATGACTCCATTTTAGTCATTAGGAAGGTTTAGATAACCAAAGGATGATGTAATGAGCCTATTTTGGTCCTAATTGAGTGTATTGAGCTTCATTTGGTCTTACTTTGGTCAATGACTCCATTTTAGTCACTAGGATGTTGTAGATAACCAAAGGATGATGTAATAGGCTATTTTGGTCCTAATTGAGTGTATTGAGCTTCATTTGGTCTTACTTTGATCAATGACTCCATTTTAGTCATTAGGAAGGTTTAATAACCAAAGGATGATGTAATGAGCCTATTTGGTCCTAATTGAGTGTCTTGGGCTTCATTAGGTCTTAGTTTGGTCAATGACACCATTTTAGTCATTAGGAAGGTTTAGATAACCAAAGGATGATGTAATGAGCCTATTTTGGTCCTAATTGAGTGTATTGAGCTTCATTTGGTCTTACTTTGGTCAATGACTCCATTTTAGTCACTAGGATGTTGTAGATAACCAAAGGATGATGTAATGAGGCTATTTTGTCCTAATTGAGTGTATTGAGCTTCATTTGGTCTTACTTTGATCAATGACTCCATTTTAGTCATTAGGAAGGTTTAGATAACCAAAGGATGATGTAATGAGCCTATTTTGGTCCTAATTGAGTGTATTGGGCTTCATTGGTCTTAGTTTGGTCAATGACTCCATTTTAAGTCACTAGGATGTTGTAGATAACCAAAGATGATGTAATGAGCCTATTTTGGTCCTAATTGAGTGTATTGAGCTTCATTTGGTCTTACTTTGATCAATGACTCCATTTTAGTCATTAGGAAGGTTTAGATAACCAAAGGATGATGTAATGAGCCTATTTTGAGCCTAATTGAGTGTCTTGGGCTTCATTAGGTCTTAGTTTGGTCAATGACACCATTTAGTCATTAGGAAGGTTTAGATAACCAAAGGATGATGTAATGAGCCTATTTTGGTCCTAATTGAGTGTATTGAGCTTCATTTGGTCTTACTTTGGTCAATGACTATTTTAGTCACTAGGATGTTGTAGATAACCAAAGGATGATGTAATGAGGCTATTTTGGTCCTAATTGAGTGTATTGAGCTTCATTTGGTCTTACTTTGATCAATGACTCCATTTTAGTCATTAGGAAGGTTTAGATAACCAAAGGATGATGTAATGAGCCTATTTTGAGCCTAATTGAGTGTCTTGGGCTTCTTTAGGTCTTAGTTTGGTCAATGACTCCATTTTAGTCATTAGGAAGGTTTATAACCAAAGGATGATGTAATGAGCCTATTTTGGTCCTAATTGAGTGTATTGAGCTTCATTTGGTCTTACTTTGGCAATGACTCCATTTTAGTTACTAGGATGTTGTAGATAACCAAAGGATGATGTAATGAGGCTATTTTGGTCCTAATTGAGTGTATTGAGCTTCATTTGGTCTTACTTTGATCAATGACTCCATTTTAGTCATTAGGAAGGTTTAGATAACCAAAGGATGATGTAATGAGCCTATTTTGAGCCTAATTGAGTGTCTTGGGCTTCATTAGGTCTTAGTTTGGTCAATGACACCATTTTAGTCATTAGGAAGGTTTAGATAACCAAAGGATGATGTAATGAGCCTATTTTGGTCCTAATTGAGTGTATTGAGCTTCATTTGGTCTTACTTTGGTCAATGACTCATTTTAGTCACTAGGATGTTGTAGATAACCAAAGGATGATGTAATGAGGCTATTTTGGTCCTAATTGAGTGTATTGAGCTTCATTTGGTCTTACTTTGATCAATGACTCCATTTTAGTCATTAGGAAGGTTTAGATAACCAAAGGATGATGTAATGAGCCTATTTTGAGCCTAATTGAGTGTCTTGGGCTTCATTAGGTCTTAGTTTGGTCAATGACACCATTTAGTCATTAGGAAGGTTTAGATAACCAAAGGATGATGTAATGAGCCTATTTTGGTCCTAATTGAGTGTATTGAGCTTCATTTGGTCTTACTTTGGTCAATGACTTCATTTTAGTCACTAGGATGTTGTAGATAACCAAAGGATGATGTAATAAGGCTATTTTGGTCCTAATTGAGTGTATTGAGCTTCATTTGGTCTTACTTTGATCAATGACTCCATTTTAGTCATTAGGAAGGTTTAGATAACCAAAGGATGATGTAATGAGCCTATTTTGAGCCTAATTGAGTGCTTCATTTGTCTTTGGGACTCCATTTTAGTTACTAGGATGTTGTAGATAACCAAAGGATGATGTAATGAGGCTATTTTGGTCCTAATTGAGTGTATTGAGCTTCTTTGGTCTTACTTTGATCAATGACTCCATTTTAGTCCAAAGGATGATGTAATGAGGCTATTTTGGTCCTAATTGAGTGTATTGAGCTTCATTTGGTCTTACTTTGATCAATGACTCCATTTTAGTCATTAGGAAGGTTTAGATAACCAAAGGATGATGTAATGAGCCTATTTTGAGCCTAATTGAGTGTCTTGGGCTTCATTAGGTCTTAGTTTTGTCAATGACACCATTTAGTCATTAGGAAGGTTTAGATAACTAAAGGATGACGTAATGAGCCTATTTTGGTCCTAATTGAGTGTATTGAGCTTCATTTGGTCTTACTTTGGTCAATGACTCATTTTAGTTACTAGGATGTTGTAGATAACCAAAGGATGATGTAATGAGGCTATTTTGGTCCTAATTGAGTGTATTGAGCTTCATTTGGTCTTACTTTGATCAATGACACCATTTTAGTCATTAGGAAGGTTTAGATAACCAAAGGATGATGTAATGAGCCTATTTTGAGCCTAATTGAGTGTCTTGGGCTTCATTAGGTCTTAGTTTGGTCATTGACACCATTTTAGTCATTAGGAAGGTTTAGATAACCAAAGGATGATGTAATGAGCCTATTTTGGTCCTAATTGAGTGTATTGAGCTTCATTTGGTCTTACTTTGGTCAATGACTTCATTTTAGTCACTAGGATGTTGTAGATAACCAAAGGATGATGTAATGAGGCTATTTTGGTCCTAATTGAGTGTATTGAGCTTCATTTGGTCTTACTTTGATCAATGACTCCATTTTAGTCATTAGGAAGGTTTAGATAACCAAAGGATGATGTAATGAGCCTATTTTGAGCCTAATTGAGTGTCTTGGGCTTCATTAGGTCTTAGTTTTCAATGACACCATTTTAGTCATTAGGAAGGTTTAGATAACCAAAGGATGACGTAATGAGCCTATTTTGGTCCTAATTGAGTGTATTGAGCTTCATTTGGTCTTACTTTGGCTAATGACTCCATTTTAGTTACTAGGATGTTGTAGATAACCAAAGGATGATGTAATGAGGCTATTTTGGTCCTAATTGAGTGTATTGAGCTGGGTCTTACTTTGATCAATGACTCCATTTTAGTCATTAGGAAGGTTTAGATAACCAAAGGATGATGTAATGAGCTATTTTGGTCCTAATTGAGTGTATTGAGCTTCATTGGTCTTACTTTGATCAATGACTCCATTTTAGTCATTAGGAAGGTTTAGATAACCAAAGGATGATGTAATGAGCCTATTTTGAGCCTAATTGAGTGTCTTGGGCTTCATTAGGTCTTAGTTTGTCAATGACACCATTTTAGTCATTAGGAAGGTTTAGATAACCAAAGGATGACGTAATGAGCCTATTTTGGTCCTAATTGAGTGTATTGAGCTTCATTTGGTCTTACTTTGGCTAATGACTCCATTTTAGTTACTAGGATGTTGTAGATAACCAAAGGATGATGTAATGAGGCTATTTTGGTCCTAATTGAGTGTATTGAGCTTCATTTGGTCTTACTTTGATCAATGACCCATTTTAGTCATTAGGAAGGTTTAGATAACCAAAGGATGATGTAATGAGGCTATTTTGGTCCTAATTGAGTGTATTGAGCTTCATTTGGTCTTACTTTGATCAATGACTCCATTTTAGTCATTAGGAAGGTTAGAACCAAAGGATGATGTAATGAGCCTATTTTGAGCCTAATTGAGTGTCTTGGGCTTCATTAGGTCTTAGTTTTGTCAATGACACCATTTTAGTCATTAGGAAGGTTTAGATAACCAAAGGATGACGTAATGAGCCTATTTTGGTCCTAATTGAGTGTATTGAGCTTCATTTGGTCTTACTTTGGCTAATGACTCCATTTTAGTTACTAGGATGTTGTAGATAACCAAAGGATGATGTAATGAGGCCTATTTTTTGGCTTCTGGTGGGTTTTTTTTGTCCATTGGACTCCATTTAGTCATTAGGATTTAGATAACCAAAGGATGATGTAATGAGGCTATTTTGGTCCTAATTGAGTGTATTGAGCTTCATTTGGTCTTACTTTGATCAATGACTCCATTTTAGTCATTAGGAAGGTTTAGATAACCAAAGGATGATGTAATGAGCCTATTTTGAGCCTAATTGAGTCTCTTGGGCTTCATTAGGTCTTAGTTTTGTCAATGACACCTATTTAGTCATTAGGAAGGTTTAGATAACTAAAGGATGATGTAATGAGCCTATTTTGGTCCTAATTGTATTGAGCTTCATTTGGTCTTACTTTGGCAATGACTTATTTTAGTCACTAGGATGTTGTAGATAACCAAAGGATGATGTAATGAGGCTATTTTGGTCCTAATTGAGTGTATTGAGCTTCATTTGGTCTTTACTTTGATCAATGACTCCATTTTAGTCATTAGGAAGGTTTAGATAACCAAAGGATGATGTAATGAGCCTATTTTGAGCCTAATTGAGTGTCTTGGGCTTCATTAGGTCTTAGTTTGGTCATTGACACCATTTTAGTCATTAGGAAGGTTTAGATAACCAAAGGATGATGTAATGAGCCTATTTGGTCCTAATTGAGTGTATTGAGCTTCATTTGGTCTTACTTTGGTCAATGACTCATTTTAGTCACTAGGATGTTGTAGATAACCAAAGGATGATGTAATGAGGCTATTTTGGTCCTAATTGAGTGTATTGAGCTTCATTTGGTCTTACTTTGATCAATGACTCCATTTTAGTCATTAGGAAGGTTTAGATAACCAAAGGATGATGTAATGAGCCTATTTTGAGCCTAATTGAGTGTCTTGG